>NIVC01002460.1:0-95000 GCA_002269645.1 Macrostomum lignano | reverse complement strand
CCGGCCGCCTGTGACTCCAGACTGCGCAGCGCTGGCACCAGGGAGCGCAGCGCAGCCTTGGCTTCGTTTGCCAGCCGGGTGGACCGGTCGCCTCGGGTTCGAGTCAACTCCAGGTCAGCCAGGCCGTACAGAAGTCGAGCTCGGCGCGACATGATCGAATTGGCCGCGTCTAGCGCCGCGTCGAGTCGGCCGCCGGCGGCCTCGAAGTTGGCCAGGTGATCGGCGACCTGGGCGCCGGCCCACCTCATGCGCTGCTGGATGGCCGTTCTGTTAGAGAGATGGTGGCAATTCTTGCTGAGGAGTACACCTGGCGTCTACCGGGTATTACACCTTGCATCTACCGGGTATTACACCTGGCATCTACCGGGTATTACACCTTGCATCTACCGGGTATTACACCTGGCATTTACTGGGTATTACACCTGGCATCTACCGGGTATTACACCTGGCATCTACCGGGTATTACACCTGACATTTACTGGGTATTACAACTGGCATCTACCGGGTATTACACCTGGCATCTACCGGGTATTACACCTGGCATCTACCGGGTATTACACCTGACATTTACTGGGTATTACAACTGGCATCTACCGGGTATTACACCTGGCATCTACCGGGTATTACACCTGTCATTTACTGGGTATTACACCTGGCATCTACCGGGTATTACACCTGGCATCTACCGGGTATTACACCTGACATTTACTGGGTATTACAACTGGCATCTACCGGGTATTACACCTGGCATCTACCGGCTATTACACCTGTCATTTACTGGGTATTACACCTGGCATCTACTGGGTATTACACCTGGCATCTACTGGGTATTACACCTGGCATCTACCGGGTATTACACCTGTCATTTACTGGGTATTACACCTGGCATCTACCGGGTATTACACCTGGCATTTACTGGGTATTACACTTGGCATTTACCGGGTATTACACCTGGCATTTACCGTGTATTACACTTGGAATTTACCGGGTATTACACTTGGCATTTACCGGGTATTAAACCTGTCATTCACTGGGTAATATACCTGTCATTTACTGGGTATTACACCTGCCATTCACTGGGTAATACACCTGTCATTTACTGGGTATTACACTTGGCATCTACCGGGTATTACACCTGGCATTTACCTGGTATTACACTTGGCATCTACCGCGTATTACACCTGGCGTTTATTGGGTAATAACCTGTCATTTAGTGGGTATTACTCCTGTCATTCACTGGGTAATACACCTGTCATTTACTGGGTATTACACCTGTCTTTTACTGGGTAATACACCTGTCATTTACTGGATATTGCACTTGTAATTTACCGGGTTTTACATATGGTATTCGCTGAGTATTACACCTGGTACTCGTATTACTGTATTAAATAGTACACCTTTTAGTCACGAACAATATGAATTGTTACACCTATACCAAAGTACAATGAGAACAGCGGTCTCAAACCTATTGGCCATCAGCCGCTGCCTGGCCTCATTCAATCGCATCTGACAATTGTCGAATTGTTCAACCAAGCGCAGCATTCCGGCGGCGCAGGCGCGTCGGGACTCTGGATTGGTCTCCGCGATGGCCGACGATTGAGCACCGTCGGCTAGGAGCAGGGCGTCCTCGTGCAGCCAGTGGTAGCTGTGCAGCAGGGAGCGGCACCTTGAGAAGAGCCAGAGCGATTGCAGGTGTTTTACAAGGCTGATTTATGGGCGATTACTAAGCTGATTAATGGGCGATTACTAAGCTGCTTAATGGGCGATTACTAAGCTGATTAATGGGCGATTACTAAGCTGCTTAATGGGCGATTACTAAGCTGATTAATGAGCGATTACTAAGCTGCTTAATGGGATTTTACTAAGCTGCTTAATGGGATTTTACTAAGCTGCTTAATGGGCGATTACTAAGCTGACTAATGGGCGATTACTAAGCTAACTAATGGGCGATTACTAAGCTGATTAATGAGCGATTACTAAGCTGATTAATGAGCGATTACTAAGCTGATTAATGAGCAATTACTAAGCTGATTAATGAGCGATTACTAAGCTGCTTAATGGGATTTTACTAAGCTGCTTAATGGGCGATTACTAAGCTGCTTAATGGGCGATTACTAAGCTGATTAATGGGCGATTACTAAGACAATATTTGGAATAATTCTAAGACACTTTTTGACAACTTTAGTTCTATAGACGATTCTATAGAAATTCCTATGATTGATGCAAATCTCCTACGAAAGTTTTAGGAGTGCAAAGTGCAAAATCCTTTTTGTTGATCAGCTCTGAAATTCCAGAGTTCCTCACCAGTTCAACCTCAGCTGCAGCAGGCGCTGTCTGCTTGCCAAAGCCGTCCGAGTCTCCGTCGAGGCCAAGTGTCCGAGCAACTCGGCCACACTATCCGCCGCGGCCAACGGATGTCCGAACTGACCTACGGCCGCTTCGGACAATTCGTCGGCCGAGACGGCAACAATGCCGGGATGCAGGAAGCCGGAGTCCGCAAGGAAACAGCAGAAAGTGCAGGCGGCAGCAGTGCTGGGCATGCCGAGAAGCACGCGGCGCATTGACTGTCCGAGGAATCGCCGGATCGGCTCCTGTATAAAAGTACATGCAGACATAATATGAAATAATAATAATGTGCAACCGACAGCTCAGCCGCAGCTAGTGCGCAGCGCATCTGAAGGCTGCGTACGGCTGTTCAGTCCAAGGACTGGGGGTTGTCACACACCCTCAATTACCCCAGCTAATGCTGGCACCCATTTTACAGCTGGGTGAACTGAAGCAATGCAGAGTTAAGTGTCTTGCTCAAGGACACAAACTGTTCCGAATCAGTCGAGATTCGAACTCCCGACCTCCAGTTGGGAGTCCGACGCTTTAACCTCTAGGGTACAACCCCTATGAAACTATTAAAGTTTATATTAAAAGTACATACACACCAATATTTAGATCCCTAAATGTACATTTACACTACAAAGTGAATACTCAGACATGAATGAAAAACCTACAGGCAAACGTATCGCTAAATTTTTCGACACCCATCGTTACATTAGAATAACCTGAAGAGTATTGGTTTTTGCGAGCTATCTCAGCCAAGGAGCAAGCAAACTCATCCATCCCATAGATTTCAATACGACGAAGGAGGTGGTTTGAACCATAGACTATCACGTTTTTTCAACCAAACTCATCCAACGGGCGAGCAATCTCAGCCATAGCTTGTCTGCCCATTCATTTCCTCTTCCCTTCTTTCTTTCCTCCTCCTCCGATGGCTCAGTTGCGACAAACATCCTCTTATATACGAACCAATTAGATTTTTCGCTTAATAAACAAGCTATGGCTGAGATTGCTCGCCCGTTGGATGAGTTTGGTTGAAAAAACGTGATAGTCTATGGTTCAAACCACCTCCTTCGTCGTATTGAAATCTATGGGATGGATGAGTTTGCTTGCTCCTTGGCTGAGATAGCTCGCAAAAACCAATACATCAGCAAAATTAGACCTCAAACCAAAAGTACACTGAGAACCCAGAAACACAAGAAGCCCTATAAACAGCAGCTAATGCGCTATACCTGCAGAGCAGTCTCGGACAGCGGAGCCACGCTGCCAACAGAGGCCGCTAATGACGCGGCAATGTCGGGCGAGTGAGCCAAGCTCAGCCAGCTGCGACAAGCGGCTAGGGTCTCAGCGATGCACTGGCCAACAAGCAGGGTCAGCAGGGTGTCCAGCAGGGTCGGGTCGGTATTCCAGGCCAGGGGAAGAAGGCTAGCGGAGGAGTTCACGCAGTCCAGGCTGTACCAGTGCTCCGGCAGCTCCAGGGATTGGAACAATGCCAACAGGGAGCGAAGATGCCGAGCCGCGCCAGACAGCAGAGCGTACGGAGCAGCTAGGAGAGTCTCCCACTGGCTGCGGGCTGGCTTGGCAACCAGAGGCTCGAATAGGCCGAGCACCTGCGCAACGGTAATAATAAAATCAAATTTGTTAGGCCTCTCAAGATGGGGATTAAAACTGGAATGGGGATTTTAGATTAAGAACTCGAATTTAAGATAAATACGATGAGACATATAACTCAACCTCGGGATATTTAGGATGGGGATTAAGGACTCAAATTTGGGATATTTAGGATGGGGATTAAGGACTCAAATTTGGGATATTTAGGGTGGGGATTAAGGACTCAAATTTGGGATATTTAGGATGGGGATTAGGGACTCGGATTAGGGACTCAAATTTGGGATATTTAGAAGGGAGATTAAGGACTCAAATTTGGGATATTTAAGATGGGGATTAGGAACTCAAATTTAGGACATTTAGGATGGGGATTAGGGACTCAAATTTGGGATATTTAGGATGGGGATTAAGGACTCAAATTTGGGACATTTAGGATGGGGATTAGGGACTCAAATTTGGGATATTTAGGATGGGGATTAAGGACTCAAATTTGGGATATTTAAGATGGGGATTAGGAACTCAAATTTGGGACATTTAGGATGGGGATTAGGGACTCAAATTTGAGATATTTAGGATGGGGATTAAGGACTCAAATTTGGGATATTTAGGATGGGGATTAAGGACTCAAATTTGGGATATTTAAGATGGGGATTAGGAACTCAAATTTGGGACATTTAGGATGGGGATTAGGGACTCAAATTTGGGATATTTAAGATGGGGATTAGGAACTCAAATTTGGGACATTTTGGATGGGGATTAAGGACTCAAATTTCGGATATTTAGGATGGGGATTAAGGACTCAAATTTGGGATATTTAAGATGGGGATTAGGAACTCAAATTTGGGACATTTAGGATGGGGATTAGGGACTCAAATTTGAGATATTTAGGATGGGGATTAAGGACTCAAATTTGGGATATTTAGGATGGGGATTAAGGACTCAAATTTGGGATATTTAAGATGGGGATTAGGAACTCAAATTTGGGACATTTAGGATGGGGATTAGGGACTCAAATTTGGGATATTTAAGATGGGGATTAGGAACTCAAATTTGGGACATTTTGGATGGGGATTAAGGACTCAAATTTCGGATATTTAGGATGGGGATTAAGGACTCAAATTTGGGATATTTAGGGTCGGGACTAAGAGCTCAAATTTGGGATATTTAGGATTGGGATTTGAAGACGATCTGGGATATTCAGTTACAGCAAAAATATTGAGGAATTTGTTAAAACCTGATTCCGAATAGGCGCAGCCTGAACAGCCCAAGTCTCCAGAGCCCGGCCGGCCTCATTGGAGTCTGTATAATAGCCGCAGCACAAATCCTCGTAGGCATTCAGGCAGGGCAGGATCTGGTCCCTGCTCAGCACAGCCAGCTGCTCCTCCAGCTGCGGCGGGCCTACGGTCGCCCGCGACAGGCAAGCCGCAGTCTCCGGGACAACAACGCTGGCGAATTTCTCTTGCACATCTAGCAAACTTGACCCGGCGGCCGACAAAGCGTCAATAGCGGCGAATGCCGCGGACGGATTAGTGTCCGGACAGTGGACGGGCGAGTCCAGGCCCATGCCGGCCGAGGCCAGGTAGCGAGCGAGCTCCAGCGTGCCGGACAGCTCGCGGCACACCTGGCCGAGGCATTCCAGCGATGAAGCGACATCGTCCGACGACAGAGATGAAGCATCAGCGGAAGATGATGAAGCCGAGGTGGATGAGGCTGAGCCGCGTTCGATCTGTTGCTCAAGCGCGATCAGGCGCTTGACCCGGTTGAGCAGATGGGGCAGCAGGGCGGCTTTCACTGGGCTGAGACCGTTGGCCTGCAATGCGGTTTTGTCAATGGCATATGGGGAGTCAGAAGAGAGAGGGGGGGCGCCACTGTCTCTTGGTGGGCGCCCCTGTCTCTTGGTGGGCGCCCCTGTCTCTTGGTGGGCGCCCCTGTCTCTTGGTGGGCGGCGCCTCTGTCTCTTGGTGGGCGCCCCCTCTGTCTCTTGGTGGGCGCCTCTGTCTCTTGGTGGGCGGCGCCTCTGTCTCTTGGTGGGCAGCGCCTCTGTCTCTTGGTGGGCGCCTCTGTCTCTTGGTGGGCGGCATCAATTTAGCATCCGGGGTCTCAATTCAGGATGCTAAAATGAAATTTGATGCTATGACACAAAATGAAATCGAGCCTGGTTATACACTTTGTCGCGAGACTACACTCTACCGGAAATCATTGAGAAATCTCGATTTTACCTGATAATTCTGCACAAAGACCAGCAGCTGCTGCTGTACAGCAGTCGGATCCATCGAAGCGGCAATTGCAGCCGCGGCGGCAGCGGCGCTACGAGCTTCGCGTTCGCTGGCGCGCAGCCGAGCTTCCAGTTGATCGCCGGACAATCGAAGCGACTCCTCGGACTGCAGACAGGCGCACAGGCTGTCAGTAGAGAGGCCGGACTCCAAGGCGCGCAGATCGAACTGTCTGGCGTAGTGCTCGGCCATCACCGCCGACCAATCGGAGCACACGCTGCTTAGAATTGTGCGCGCGTAAGCGGCGATGTCTCTTGTGACGATGTCGCCCGGGTAAAGGACTGTGCGAGCTCGGTAGCTGAGGGTTGCAGTGGGTTTGACTCTTGGTTGCAGTGCGTTTGACTCTTTGTCTCAGTGAGTTTCACTCTGTCTCAGTGTATTTGACTCTGTCTTAGTGGGTTTGACTCTTTGTCTCAGTGAGTTTGACTCTTTGTCTCAGTGAGTTTGACTCTTTGTCTTAGTGGGTTTGACTCTTTGTCTCAGTGGGTTTGACTCTTTGTTTCAGTGGGTTTGACTCTTTGTCTCAGTGAGTTTGACTCTTTGTCTTAGTGAGTTTGACTCTTTGTCTTAGTGGGTTTGACTCTTTGTCTCAGTTGGTTTGACTCTTTGTCTCAGTGAGTTTGACTCTTTGTCTCAGTGAGTTTGACTCTTTGTCTCAGTGGGTTTGACTCTGTCTTAGTGGGTTTGACTCTTTGTCTCAGTGAGTTTGACTCTTTGTCTCAGTGGGTTTGACTCTGTCTTAGTGGGTTTGACTCTTTGTCTCAGTGAGTTTGACTCTTTGTCTCAGTGGGTTTGACTCTGTCTTATAGGGTTTGACTCTTTGTCTTATTGGGTTTGACTCTTTGTCTTATTGGGTTTGACTCTGTCTCAGTGAGTTAAAATTTTTGTTTGAATGAGCCTGACTGGTTTTAACTTTTTTCAGTTAACAAAAAAGCAGTGACCAGAGACTCACAACGAAAGCAACTCCTGTCCCAGCTTGTCCGCTTCGCCAGCTTCGCGCAGCACGGCTCTCATCTCGGCAACGATAGCGTGACAATTGGCTGCCAGATCCTGCTTGCCAGCCTGGGCAAGAAAGTCCCTGACCTCACGGCCTAGATAGTCGGGTAGTTGGCATTCCGACAGCTGCTGCTGCTGGCTGCCGTCCGCATCGACGTCGTCGTCTTTGTCGACGGATGTCGCCGCCGCGGCTACAGCGTCGGCCTGTAAATAAAAGTGATTTTATCAACATCCTCTGAGGTAACCTGCGACCCTCGATGGAGGTCACCTCTGGGGTAACCTGCGACCCTCGATGGAGGTCACCTCTGGGGTAACCTGCGACCCTCGATGGAGGTCACCTCTGGGGTAACCTGCGACCCTCGATGGAGGTCACCTCTGGGGTAACCTGCGACCCTCGATGGACGTCACCTCTGGGGTAACCTGCGACCCTCGATGGACGTCACCTCTGGGGTAACCTGCGACCCTCGATGGAGGTCACCTCTGAGGTAACCTGCGACCCTCGATGGACGTCACCTCTGGGGTAACCTGCGACCCTCGATGGAGTTCTCCTCCGAGGTAACCTCTAATCCTGGGCACTTCAAATTTAAGCCATAATCCGAATAAATAAGAAGCAATCTAACTGGTTACCTGAGCAGTCTTCCGTTCGACAAGCTTCGCTAGAACATCCTGACAACGTCGCTTGGCAACTTCGGCCGCGTCAACCAGACTGCGATGCCGCTGGTAACGAACGTCAAGATCTTCAATAGGATGTCGTTCAACGCCAGGCGCCGCAGTCGCCGAACGGCCGTCAGTGATGTAGGCGCGAACAGCGCAGGCGTCGCTCAGAGCCTCCTTGGCGGCGGCCAGCTGGTCCTCGGCGACTCGGACTTTACGAATTCTGGCCAACGAATTCGCGTGACAGCCGGCCAGACGGTCGAGAAGGCCGCGCCACTGGCCGGAATTCTCCAGCAGTCGGACGGACATCAGCTTCCAGGCGAACCGGATCTCAAGCTGCCGGCGGCTGGCGATGCCGTCGATGCCGCCGCCGCCTCCTCGACGGCCTCCCAGATGGGCGCCGGTGTAGCCGCCCTCGACGCCGGGTGTCCAGTCGACTAGAGGGTCGTAGACGAATGCCTCGAGTAGGGTGAGCAGCATCTCCTTGTCTGAGCGCATCGTGTGCAGAACCTTGGATAATTAATTGGATGGGGTGGTTTCAGGTGAGAATTTTAGAGCCGGGGCGGGATTGCTGATTCAACCTTTGATGGATTACTAGTCTATCTTTAGTGGATTGCTAATCTAATCATTGATGGATTGCTAATCTATTTTTTTCTGGATTGCTAATCTATTCACAGATGGATTGCTAATCTATTCAAGGATGGATTGCCAATCTAGCTCATAAGAGAACAAATAAATTGAATGGATTGCAAAACACAAACTAGATAATATATTCCTCACCTTTTCCGCAGACAACCGAAACACACCTTCAACACCGGTGAGACCCAGAGCAGCTTCAAGATTCTGCGTCAGTCGAAACGGCACCCGTTCTGGCACTTTCAAATTTCTACCCTTCTCAAAGCACACATTGTAGTCTATGTGGACAATCTCGCCGGTGCCAACGTCGATGAGCACATTGTCCAGGTGCCGGTCGCCCAAGCCAATCACGTAGCCAATGATGGACATGACGGCCACTGAGCGGGAGTAGTTCAACAGAGTGCGCCACCAGTCCGCCGCATTCAGGCTGGCCAGCCAGAGCTCTTTGCTCAATAAATTGTTAGGCGTTTCGCGGACAAGTTCGGCGAACACTTCACGGCAGACGCTTAGGGGCCAGTCTTTGCGGCTGGCTGCCAGCGCGGCTGTTGCTGCGGCGGCGGCCGCTTCGGCTTGCTGCTGCTGCCTCTGTTGGGGTAGAGGCGGCACAATTCCTTTTGCTTCTAGGGCTGGGCGCATCTTGTTGAAGAAGAGTTCGCTAGGTCGGGCAACACCGTGCCTACCGCTGGGATCTTCAGTTTGCTGCTGCTGCTGCTGCTGTTGTTGTTGCTGAGGCTGAGCCCGTACCGGTTTGTAGTTGAGCATCATAGCCTCGCGAGCTTGCCAGCGTTTGTACAGTGTGAACAGCGGAATTGGAGTCTCTACCTGCAAGGTGGGGGAGCGAAGGAAGCAATTGTGTACCTGTATATATGTATGAGTACATTAAGAGGTAGGAGTTTAGCCAGCGCGGGAGCGAGTGTACGTAAAGGTATATGTACACTCGCTCCCGGTAGGGGTTTAGCTGGGAGCGAGTGTACATGGGGGTAGGAGTTCAGCCGGGAGCGAGTGTACATGGGGGTAAGAGTTTAGCCGGGAGCGAGTGTACATGGGGGTAAGAGTTTAGCCGGGAGCGAGTGTACATGGGGGTAAGAGTTTAGCCGGGAGCGAATGTACTCGTACATGGGGGTAGGGGTTTAACCGGGAACAAGTGTACACTGGAAGGTAGGAGCCGGGAGTGAGTGTACACCGGAGCCAAAGAAACAGCTTACCATTTGAATGAGACCAGACCGCAAACCCAGCGGCGTCACCGAGTAGGTTCTGGCAGCGTAGCAGGGCGACTCGAGCTTGTTAAGCCGGGCAAACAGAGCGTTAGTAATGCCAAGGAACTGCATTATCCTCTCGTCCAGGTGCAGATCCTCCAGTCCTTTGAACAGGTAGGGACTAACGCGACCGTTGCTGGCGCGGAAATGCAGGCGCTTCGGTTTAGTCTTTGTTGGCAGGATTTGCACTTCGTCTTGGATGCCATCCAGGGTGAGCTCGGCGCCCAGACCGGGCATTGGAACGCGGGTAGCTCGGAGGCGGGCCAGCGCAGGACTGATTTCGGCTAGCGACAGGCCGCCGCCGCCAGCGACAGCGCCATTTGGCGAATGTCGACGGATCTGCGGGCATTGGCGGGCGAGTCTAGCTCACAAGGTGTTAGAGGGCGAATCTCACAGGGTGTTGGAGGGCGAATCTCACAGGGTGTTGGAGGGCGAATATCACAGGGTGTTAGAGGGCGAATCTCACAGGGTGTTGGAGGGCGAATCTCACAGGGTGTTGGAGGGCGAATATCACAGGGTGTTAGAGGGCGAATCTCACAGGGTGCTGGAAGGCGAATCTCACAGGGTGTTAGAGGGCGAATCTCACAGGGTGTTGGAAGGCGAGTCTCGCAGGGTGTTGTAGGGCGAATCTCACAGGGTGTTGGAAGGCGAATCTCACAGGGTGTTAGAGGGCGAATCTCACAGAGTGTTAGGAGGGCGAATCTCACAGGGTGTTGGAGGGCGAATCTCACAGAGTGTTAGGAGGGCGAATCTCACAGGGTGTTGGAGGGCGAATCTCACAGAGTGTTAGGAGGGCGAATCTCACAGGGTGTTGGAGGGCGAATCTCACAGAGTGTTAGGAGGGCGAGTCTCACAGGGTGTTGGAGGGCGAATCTCACAGAGTGTTAGGAGGGCGAATCTCACAGGGTGTTGGAAGGCGAATCTCACAGGGTGTTAGAGGGCGAATCTCACAGGGTGTTGGAAGGCGAGTCTCGCAGGGTGTTGTAGGGCGAATCTCACAGGGTGTTGGAAGGCGAATCTCACAGGGTGTTAGAGGGCGAATCTCACAGAGTGTTAGGAGGGCGAATCTCACAGGGTGTTGGAGGGCGAATCTCACAGAGTGTTAGGAGGGCGAATCTCACAGGGTGTTGGAGGGCGAATCTCACAGAGTGTTAGGAGGGCGAATCTCACAGGGTGTTGGAGGGCGAATCTCACAGAGTGTTAGGAGGGCGAGTCTCACAGGGTGTTGGAGGGCGAATCTCACAGAGTGTTAGGAGGGCGAATCTCACAGGGTGTTGGAGGGCGAATCTCACAGAGTGTTAGGAGGGCGAATCTCACAGGGTGTTGGAGGGCGAATCTCACAGAGTGTTAGGAGGGCGAGTCTCACAGGGTGTTGGAGGGCGAATCTCACAGGGTGTTGGAGGGCGAATCTCACAGAGTGTTAGGAGGGCGAATCTCACAGGGTGTTGGAGGGCGAATATCACAGGGTGTTAGAGGGCGAATCTCACAGGGTGTTGGAAGGCGAATCTCACAGGGTGTTAGAGGGCGAATCTCACAGGGTGTTGGAAGGCGAGTCTCGCAGGGTGTTGTAGGGCGAATCTCACAGGGTGTTGGAAGGCGAATCTCACAGGGTGTTAGAGGGCGAATCTCACAGAGTGTTAGGAGGGCGAATCTCACAGGGTGTTGGAGGGCGAATCTCACAGAGTGTTAGGAGGGCGAATCTCACAGGGTGTTGGAGGGCGAATCTCACAGAGTGTTAGGAGGGCGAGTCTCACCTTCTGCTGCAGAAACTGGTACAGGTGTTTAATAGCCTGCCACGTAGCGTGCGGCTGCCCCGGATCGCTGGGCGCTCTCACAGCGTCAATTGTTTCGTTGATAATTTCGCTAAACGTGGCCTGGAACCAAGTCTCGTGTGGCGTCTCGGCCGGCACAGAGGTGATGGAGCTGAGCCGCTCGAGCGTGTATAAAATCGGCATGAAAAACACTTCGTGCTTCTGCGCTACCAGATTTTGCTTGTCTGCCGCGGACAGAGCGTCGCTGGTTGCCAATCGGCGAAGCTCTTCGTCAAGTTGATCAACCCGACGTGCTGTGTCGTCCAGCTGCTGACTGATGGCGCCAAGCCACAGCTCGTCCCATAGGACGGTGATTCTGCGCATCTCGTCCACAAATAGGCGGACCTGAAGAGTTTGTAGCGCTATTGGTCTGCGGTTTGTGGCGCTATTAGTCTAGTTTGTGGCGCTATTGGTCTGTGGTTTATGGCGCTATTAGTCTACGGTTTGTGACACTATTGGTCTTCGGTTTGTGGCGCTATTAGTCTACGGTTTGTGGCGTTATTAGTCTACGGTTTGTGGCGCTATTAGTCTACGGTTTGTGGCGCTATTAGTCTACGTGTTGTGGCGCTATTAGTCTACGGTTTGTGGCGGTATTGGTCTGCGGTTTGTGGCGCTTTTAGTCTACGGTTTGTGGCGCTAGTAGTCTACGGTTTGTGGCGCTATTAGTCTACGGTTTGTGGCGCTATTAGTCTACATTTTGTGGCGCTAGTAGTCTACGGTTTGTGGCGCCCGACACACCAAAAGTGCACTCACCTGTCCTAGCAGGGCCGGATCCGCGGCGGTCATCTTGTCGCAGATGGAGCTGACGCACCACAGCACTCCGCTATCCAGAGCCGCAGCCTCGGCCGCCTGATCGTCCTCAGGCGCAGCCTCGTCTTCGGGATTCGCGTCGGCGGCGGCGGCAGAGGCTGGTTCCCGCTCTGTGGCCGCCGGCGCGCTGCTGCCAACAATGGCGGGGAACACAACTAGGTGCGGATAGTCGGCACCGATGCGGATTAACAATTCCGTGAGGCATTGCTGCACAGCCGGGTACGGGTGGCTCAGCCGGCTGAACAGCTGCGGTATAATTGCGCGCCACGGTCCGGTTGGCGTGTCGCCGAATCCCTCTAGAAGACAGTCGGCCAGTTCGCCAGGATGTTTCACTAATAGTCGAAGTAGGCGCAGAGTTGCCGATACAACCGGCGATTGGTCGGAACCGCTGCCGCCAAGGCCGTTGTCGTCTGAGCCTTGGGATTAGAGATGACAGTACAGTGTTTCAGTGCTATCGAGTGAAGTCTATGGGTGTGGGAAGTCTCTATATGGGTGTGGGAAGGCTCTAGGGGTGTGGGAAGTCTCTATGGGTGTGGGAAGTCTCTAATATGGGTGTGGGAAGTCTCTATATGGGTGTGGGAAGGCTCTAGGGGTGTGGGAAGTCTCTATGGGTGTGGGAAGTCTCTAATATGGGTGTGGGAAGTCTCTATATGGGTGTGGGAAGTCTCTATATGGGTGTGAGAGGTCTCTATATGGGTGTGGAAAGTCTCTATATGGGTGTGGGAAGTCTCTATATGGGTGTGGGAAGGCTCTACATGGGTGTGGGAAGGCTCTAGGGGTGTGGGAAGTCTCTATATGGGTGTGGGAAGTCTCTATATGGGTGTGGGAAGTCTCTATATGGGTGTGGGAAGTCTCTATATGGGTGTGGGAAGTCTCTATATGGGTGTGAGAGGTCTCTATATGGGTGTGGAAAGTCTCTATACGGGTGTGGGAAGTCTCTATATGGGTGTGGGAAGGCTCTACATGGGTGTGGGAAGGCTCTATGGGTGTGGGAAGTCTCTTAATGGGTGTGGGAAGGCTCTATGGGTGTGGGAAGTCTCTATATGGGTGTGGGAAGTCTCTATATGGGTGTAGGAAGTCTCTATATGGGTGTGTGAAGTCTCTAACTCTAACCAAGAGATTGAACGAGCCCATCTTTGACTGTCTAATTCCTATCTAATAGTCTAATTTGAGTCTAAGGTATAACAGGTTTTTAAATAATTATGGAGTAGTGTATAGAATGGGTCGATTGGAAAATCCAAGACCCAAGTCAATTAACACACCTGTAGCAGCCAATCGCAGGTAAGTAAAGTAGGACTTGGCCGAGCTGTGATGCAGTGCAAACACCCGTTGGCAGCACTGGCGCCAAACCGATTGAAGACCGCGCAAGCTTCGCTCCGATAACTGGCGACCAGGCAGTTGCGATCGCAGGGCGGATTCGATAGCCGCCTCGGTGCAAACTGGCAAATCGGTGGCCTCCGTCACCGTGGCTGCGCCGGCTGACTGATCGGCGCCGATTGATGGCGACTTGGTGAACACCTGAGGAGTAGTGAGTAGTAGTAGTAGTAGTAGTAGTATCAATAATATTAGTAGTAGTACCAGCCTCATTAGGCCTCATAAACGCGAATTTTCAGGTCAAGTTTCGTACGAGAAATCAAAATCTAACTCAGAATCGAACCCAGGACGGTCGTAAAAATCAAATTATTAAAGTGCTACAAAACGCACCTGGCCAAGAATGTCCAGCACTCTAGTCTGCTCTTCGGCCGTCACCGTGGCTGGCAGCAGACTCAAAGCTGTCTCCTTCTCGGCCTGAGTCAGCTCAACATTGGGCTTCCGATTGGCTGCGTCCAGCACAGTTCGCCGAGCCTCCTTGTAGCACCAGCTGGCCAGGCCGTGCCAGGCCTTGGCGTGCAGAGGGCACAGCTTGCTAGCCAGCAGTAGCAGCTTGCCAACCAGCGCATCGGTGTCAAAATTCAACAGCAGGCTGTGCAGCCGACTGTCATCATCGATAACCGATGCCGGGCATTTCGGAGCGCCGTCGCTGAACTCCTGTCTAGTGAGGTCGCACAGGTAGGCTAGGCTGCGAGACACCGAAGCGAATTGATGCGCTCTAGGCTGAGCCTTGGGCACAGACGATTGGGTGAGCACAGCAGAGAATAGAGAGGAATGCGCTTCGCTGCGAATCCATTTCACCAGGGTGAGCACAGATTTGGCGTTTAGACGACTTTTCTGGCCGCGCAACAACGGATCGGCGGCGTCGGCTGCCAGACTGCGGGACATGCCAGCGGCCAGGCAGTACAGACCTGGGAGGGACTGGCCGCGGCGCCACAGCAGCTTGGCGGCGGCGCGTTCCAACGACATCAGGTCGCACTCGGAGACGCGGGCTAGGCGGACAGATTCCACCGCGGCTAGGAGGTCCGGGCCGGAGTCGGCGGAGGCGGCGGAGGCAGAGAAGGACTGAGATGGGCACACCTGGCGTGATAATAACCGTATATAGCTAATTAATTGTCTTGAATCTGATGGAGCACGAATGGTCCTGTGTTCGAATCCTTAGAAGACGATAGGTGAGGTCAGTTCTGTTTCGTGCACACCTAAATAATAACACACCATTCTGTTGCACACTCATAAGTCTGTACATTCACCACCTGTACTCACCTTGTCAATCTCTCCTAGAAGCAGAGCCTCAGCCGTAGCAAAATTAGACTGGCGAATGCACCAACGAACAGTGGGCAGGGAAACGCCGAAATTCATTTCCCTATGCTGCCGCTGCTGCACAGGATCCGACTGCCTAAGCAGTGCAGTTCGATCGGCGGCCTCGCGCAGGCGCAGCATCCCTAGCGACATCAGGCCTTCGCGGCTTGTTATCGGATTAAGCGCCACCTGATCTAACTGCTGCTGCATAAAAGAATCTTCTTCTGCATTGTCATCGCTACAGGGCAGAGCCAGCATTCTAAGCTTAGCCAAGGGTTCATAAAGCTCCGGCACCAGGTCTGTAGGCCAGTTAACAGCCCTGGCTCGGCCCAGACCGTGGCACAGGGAGCGAACAACAGCTGCCGATGCTCTGGCTGATGATTGATTCGGATCGATTGCGGTGGCCACACTGTAGAGCAGCCGGTCCACGTGACTGTACACTGCTCCAGATTCTGGTTGGCCAGAGGGTAGCGCCGATATGGCACTTGAGAGCGGCGGCTCCGACCACTCGCCCATGGCTGCCAGGCATGCCTGAAATTTAAATGCAATTTTTATGAATTAATGGAGTATTGTACTTATACAAGTAAAATGTGTGCTCAAATGTCAGTAGCTAGATGTGCTCAGATGTCAGTAGCTAGATGTGCTCAAATGTTAGTAGCTAGATGTGCTCAAATGTTAGTAGCTAAATGTGCTCAAATGTTAGTAGCTAGATGTGCTCAAATGTTAGTAGCTAGATATGCTTAAATGTTAGTAGCTAGATGTGCTCAAATGTTAGTAGCTAGATATGCTTAAATGTTAGTAGCTAGATGTGCTCGAATGTCAGTAGCTAGATGTGCTCGAATGTCAGTAGCTAGATGTGCTCAAATGTCAGTAGCTAGATATGCTCAGATGTCAGTAGCTAGATATGCTCAAATGTCAGTAGCTAGATGTGCTCAAATGTCAGTAGCTAGATATGCTCAGATGTCAGTAGCTAGATATGCTCAAATGTCAGTAGCTAGATGTGCTCAAATGTCAGTAGCTAGATATGCTCAAATGTCAGTAGCTAGATGTGCTCAAATGTCAGTAGCTAGATGTGCTCAAAAGTCAGTAGCTAGATGTGCTCAAATGTTAGTAGCTAGATGTGCTCAAATGTCTTCAAGATTTTGTGCTCAAAGGTGTCGCTGCAAACCTACCTGATAAGTGAAGTTGACTCCAGGCACCTGAAAGCAGTCGGCAGGCAGTGCCAAAGCGTGCTCAGCGGCGTACTTTCGAAGCCGCTCTTGCCAAGCCAACAACTGGCGACTGTTGCCGAGCTGCTCGTGGCACTCGGCGATCTGGGTGACGCAGAAACGCACGTAGGCAGCTGTACCGCTGGTCTGCTTGCTCTGCGGGTTGGATTTTAATTTGCAATCAATTGCTGCAAACAATATTTGTACTCGTACATTAAAACCTGAGTCATAGGAGAGGAGAATAAACAGAACCTACTGTAAGAACTACCTTGAGCAACAGTCCACAATGAATCGAATCTGCCATAGAAACTACCTTGAGAAACAGTCCACAATGAATCGAATCTGCCATAGAAACTACCTTGAGAAACAATCGAATCTGCAATAGAAACTACCTTGAGAAACAATCCAATCTGCCATAGAAACTACCTTGAGAAACAATCGAATCTGCCATAGAAACTACCTTGAGAAACAATCGAATCTGCCATAGAAACTACATTGAGAAACAACCGAATCTGCCATAGAAACTACCTTGAGAAACAATCGAATCTGCCATAGAAACTACCTTGAGAAACAGTCCACAATGAATCGAATCTGCCATAGAAACTACCTTGAGAAAAAATCGAATCTGCCATAGAAACTACTTTGAGAAACAATCGAATCTGCCATAGAAACTACCTTGAGAAACAATCGAATCTGCAATAGAAACTACCTTGAGAAACAATCGAATCTGCAATAGAAACCACCTTGAGAAACAATCGAATCTGCAATAGAAACCACCTTGAGAAACAACCGAATCTGCAATAGAAACTACCTTGAGAAACAATCGAATCTGCAATAGAAACTACCTTGAGAAACAATCGAATCTGCAATAGAAACCACCTTGAGAAACAATCGAATCTGCAATAGAAACCACCTTGAGAAACAACCGAATCTGCAATAGAAACTACCTTGAGAAACAATCGAATCTGCAATAGAAACTACATTGAGAAACAACCGAATCTGCCATAGAAACTACCTTGAGAAACAATCGAATCTGCCATAGAAACTACCTTGAGAAACAGTCCACAATGAATCGAATCTGCCATAGAAACTACCTTGAGAAACAACCGAATCTGCCATAGAAACTACCTTGAGAAACAATCGAATCTGCCATAGAAACTACCTTGAGAAACAACCGAATCTGCCATAAAAACTACCTTGAGCAACAGACCAGAATGAATCGAATCTGCCATAAAAACTACCTTGAGCATCAGACCTGAAACAATCAAATCTGCTATAGAACAGCAGCACAGTAACAAAGACAGAAGGAAATAAAAACCGCATAGCAACCCCAATGGACTCACCGCCAGCCGCACCTCCCCGGGCCGGCCAATGCCATTCATCAGCAGGTCCTGCAGGTGCTGCTCGTACAGCTGCAGCGCCGATTCCAGCTTGCTGTCGGCACGTTCAGCAGCCGCTCGAACGCACAGCAGCCGCCGCCCCAGCCGAGTCTCGCACCAAGCGTACAGGCCGTGCAGACAGTCAGCTTGGCCCATTCTGCACAGCGATTTCACCAGCAGCAGCAGCGTGTCATCTTGATTAGCGTACCTAGACGCGTCGGTTTCGCCTAGCAACGCAAACGCTTCCCTAGCAACCAGTTCGGGCGAGTCCAGACGATCGCACAGCTGCATGACAATGGGCCGAGTTCGATGGAACCATTCCAGACAGGTGGACTTGTTGGTGCGGAAAAAATACTTCACAGATTTAAAGTGCGACAAGCCAGATAGAAGGGCGCAGCCTTCGTAGGCGTTGAACACCAGCTTCTCGAGCTGCTCCATAAACAGCAATACACAGTAGGAGCGATGCCAATCAGCCGGATTAGCGGACAGGCGCTGATTAACGATTCGATTCAGTGCGTCCTCTATGGCTAGGAAGGTGTCCTGGGCGCGGTTCCACGGCGGCACCTGAGGGAGGCCGCAGCAATGAGCAGGAGAGACTGCTGTATGGTTCAGGATGTACATTGAGACTGGGGTTCACTCTATGTGGTGTAAATGTACATTGAGACTACATCGGTTTAGTGTGGAGTGAGAGTGAATGTACATTGATTGAGACTGGGGTTCAGTATGGGGTGGGCGTGAATGTACATTGATTGAGACTGGGGTTCAGTGTGGGGTGGGCGTGAATGTACATTGATTGAGACTGGGGTTCAGTGTGGGGTGGGCGTGAATGTAAATTGATTGAGACTGGGGTTCAGTATGGGGTGGGCGTGAATGTACATTGATACTGGGGTTCAGTGTGGGGTGGGCGTAAATGTACATTGATACTGGGGTTCAGTGTGGGGTGGGCGTGAATGTACATTGATACTGGGGTTCAGTGTGGGGTGGGCGTGAATGTACATTGATTGAGACTGGGGTTCAGTATGGGGTGGGCGTGAATGTACATTGATACTGGGGTTCAGTGTGGGGTGAGAGTGAGTGTACATGGATACAAAATTTGCATGGTCTCACCTTGAGCTTATTAAGCACGCAGAACCAGCTGACCTCCCAGGTGGCCCAGAACCACTGGAAGCTGAGCACATGCCGGCTTTGGCCAAGCAGAGAAGCGAAATCTGGCGACGCCTCGGCCAGTTTGGTCTCCCTGGCGGCGGGAGTGCAGGACAGGAACAGGCCGTAGAGAAAAGGCGGCTGTTTGGCCCCCTCGAGCAGGTATTTAAGCACTAGGCGCAGATTAGGACCAGAGAAGGTCACCTCGCAGGTGCGCATCATGTGGTGGCGAAGGCCCAGCCACTGGCCGCGCAGATCAGAACTGCCTTGGGCGTCTTGGCCAACATCGTCGTCAAGGCAACGCGACTGTTTGGCCAAGGTGGCCGCAGCCATTAGGCAGCGCATGTAGATCTCCATTGGTACGAGGGAGATTAACTTAAGACACTCGGCGGCAAGAGACTCGTCGCTTGTCGACAGAAGGGCGAATACCGAGTCGAGAGTTACTGAAAAAGGGGGCGGTTTTTAAAAAGGCATTGAAAAGCAATTCAAGTGAGCAAGATAATATAAACAACCTCAGCGAGTGGGTCTGGGTGCGAGTGGGGTTTGGTGCGAGTGGAGTTGGGTGCGAGTGAGGGTGGGTGCGGTTGTGGTTGGGTGCGAGTGCGAGTGGGGGTGGGTGCGAGAGTGGTTGGGTGCGAGTGGGGTTGGGTGCGAGTGGGGGTGGGTGCGAGTGGAGTTGAGTACGAGTGGGGTTGGGTGCGGATGGGGTTGGGTGCGGATGGGGTTGGGTGCGGGTGGGGTTGGGTGCGAGTGGGGCTGGGTGCGAGTGGGGCTGGGTGCGAGTGGGGCTGGGTGCGAGTGGGGTTGGGTGCGGGTAGGGTTGCGTGCGAGTGTGGTTGGGTGCGAGTGGGGCTGGGTGCGAGTGGGGTTGGGTGCGGGTAGGGTTGCGTGCGAGTGTGGTTGGGTGCGAGTGGGGCTGGGTGCGAGTGGGGTTGGGTGCGGGTAGGGTTGCGTGCGAGTGTGGTTGGGTGCGCGGGTAGGGTTGCGTGTGAGTGTGGTTGGGTGCGGGTGGGGTTGGGTGCGAGTGTGGTTGGGTGCGAGTGGGGTTGGGTGCGAGTGGGGTTGGGTGCGAGTGGGGCTGGGTGCGAGTGTGGTTGAGTGCGAGTGGGGTTGGGTGCGGGTGGGGTTGGGTGCGAATGGGGGTGGGTGCGAATGGGGGTGGGTGCGGGTGGGGTTGGGCGCGAGCGAGCTAGAACCCAGCTGGCTGGATACGCCACACCCATACAAACCTTCAAACGTGTGCCTATACTGCTCGTCACCGAGGCCCAGGTCACCGGAGGTGGCAGCGGCAGCCCCGGACAAGCAGGCCGCCATGAGCCGGACGGCGGCAGAATGATAGGCGGGCGCCGACTGCAACCGGAGCGACCGCGCCACCCGGCGCAGCATCAGCTGGATCTCAGGCGAGGCGAACAGTCGTCGCGAATGCCGCCGGTCCCTGGCAACGGCGGCGGCGGCCAGCTCGGTCAGGCAGGCGACAGCGCAGGCGGCAGATTTAGGCGGACAGCCGGGCGAAGCCAACAGCGCGCCGAGGCACTGCAGCAGTTGCTGCAGTCGAACAGACAGGTCCACCTCCTCCGAGGCGGCAGCGGCGACGGCGTCGGATTCGCCGATGGTGCGCGAGTCGGCGCAGAACGGGCTGTAGGCGTAGAAGTAGGCGTGCGCCTGGCAGTGGGACTGCAGCGCTCGCAGCAGGGCCCAGTGCATGCGGGGCTGCTGCCGCATCACAGCGGCATCGTGCAGAGGCAGGTAGCCGGTGGCCAGCAGGTCGAACAGGGGCGGCTGCAGCCGGACCAGGCAGGGCCGGGCATCCGCGAAGCTGACCCGGCCGAGTTCGCGCAGGGCCAAGCAGTTGAACAGGGCCAGAGATTCAGCTTCGGAGCCCGAGTAGCGCTTGTCGCGGAAGCCGTTCTCTTGAACCAGGTTCACCTGAGGGTTCAGTTGTAGATTATCGGGCGTTGGTTGGAGACAGACAGACAGACAGACAGACAGACAGACAGACAGACAGACAGACAGACAGACAGACACAAAGAAAGACAGACAGACAGACAGACAGACAGACAGACAGACAGACAGACAGACAGACAGACAGACAGACAGACAGACAGACAGACAGACAGAGAGACAGACAGACAGAGACAGACCTCAAAGTCGCTGCCGCACAGCCGCACAAGCACCCGCAGGCACTGCTCCAAATCGCTAATCAGAGTCTGATAGATGGCGTCAGTCAGACGGAAATCGTCCAGCCGGATGAAGCCGGAGAACAGGCTAAGCACCCGGCGAACTAGCAGAGGATTAGGCGACAGTTTGGCGCAGTGCAGCACAGAGTAGGGCCCGATGGCAGAGAACAGGCTACGCACAGGGAGGCTGGGGCCGGTCAGAGTAGACAGGTCGGACATCAGCTCGATCAGGCTGGTCAGGTAGACATTGCTGGGAAAGCGAAGCATCGGCTGCTTTTGCTGTTGCTGCTGGGAGCCGGGCGCCGGCAGCTGATCGCACAGGTAATTCAACAACTGCTCGGCTAGGCCGTTGTCTAGGCAACCAACTCCGTTACCAGGACGACGTTTAATAGCGTTGAGCAGAGATACTATGGCCTGATTAGCAGCTAAACGTAGTTGATCTCCGCCACCTAAGCACAGAGCCAGATCGGCCGCGGATAGGCTGGACAGGTGAGCGGACAGGCGCGATAGGAGGCCAATTAGGCGTTGAAGGTTCAGACTGGCGCTGTCGGCTGCTGAGTGATGTGAGGGTGAGAACATCAGGGGTAGTGGATACTAGGGTTTAGGTCGGCAGTCAATTTGTGGCTGTTAGCCAACTAGGGGGACACAGTGGCGGAGTGAGGTGGGTGTGCCAATGTACATTATAAGGGGACAGCGGCGGAATGAGGTGGGTGTCGCATTGTACATTATAAGCGGACAGCGGCGGAGTGAGGTGGGTGTGCCAATGTACATTATAAGCGAACAGCGGCGGAGTGAGGTGGGTGTGTCAATGTACATTATAAGGGGACAGCGGCGGAGTGAGGTGGGTGTGTGTCAATGTACATTATAAGCGGACAGCGGCGGAATGAGGTGGGTGTCGCATTGTACATAATAAGCGGACAGCGGCGAAGTAAGGTGGGTGCGTCAATGTACAGTCTAGGAGGGCATAGTTTCGCAGTCAAGTGTCGGGGACCCTATTGGTTGGAAGAACGACCCTCCCGGCACGATCTCTGGGTTCGATTCCGTGAGCGGCCACATTATTATAAATTAGAATTTGGAGCTTTAGTGCACGATTAGTGCGCACGAAATTAACACTCTGGAGCCAACCCCAAGGCCTTACCATCATCAGCCTGCCGACAGCTAGCATTGTCCAGCGCAGTCAGCACCGTGGCAAACGTCTCCAGCAGCGGCGCTGCTGCCATAGCCGTTTCAACTGGCGAATCAGCTCGCGCGCCGCCGCCGCCGCTAGTGGCTTTAGCCAGCGCCGAAGGCAATTCTTCATTAACAAAGACGGACACATCTTCAACTAGGCTGTCAAGCAGTTGCCAGGTGTAATTAGAGTTGGCGCGCCATAATCTACCTAGCGAGGTTAAGCAGGCGGCCAGCCGTTTGGACAGGGCGAACTCGGTGGAATCGCCCGGATCAATGGACCAGCCAATTAGAACGTCGGCGAATTGTTCGAATTTGGCTAGAAAATTTGACTCGAATAATTCTGATGAGAGCCGAACCAGAGCAAGCAATTGCACCAGGTGCCGCGGCTCCTCGGTGCCTTCCAGAGCCGACAGAGTTTGATTGATAAATTCTTCAGCAGCGGGAGCCAGACGGCCGGTGCACTCAGCTTGTTCCATGCTTAGCAAGGCGTTACAGAGGCACAGACTTGCGTCTACGGAATGGGAATCTAGCGACGGGTCCTGCGCCTGAAAATGTATGAGTGGCGGAGTGAAGTAGGCGCGTCAATGTACAATCTAGGGGGACAGAGTGGTGAAGTGAGGTGGGCGCGTCAATGTACAATCTAGGGGGACAGAGTGGTGAAGTGAGGTGGGCGCGTCAATGTACAATCTAGGGGGACAGAGTGGTGAAGTGAGGTGGGCGCGTCAATGTACAATCTAGGGGGACAGAGTGGTGAAGTGAGGTGGGCGCGTCAATGTACAATCTAGGGGGACAGAGAGGTGGAGTGAGGCGGGCGCGTCAAGTCTATGTACAGTTGGGGAACACAAGAGCAGATTGGGTGTGCCTTAATAAGACATTTTATTGAGATACAGTGGCGGAGTGAGGTGAGTGCGCCAATGTACAGTCTAGGAGACAGGCAGAATAAGGTGGGTTCAAAAAACACCTGTATACATGTACGCAGTATATATGATAAAAATACTATAGAGAAACGACAGCAGCAAAAAGTACGCACCGTACGCATCAAGCGCACGGCCCAGGCGCCTGGACCTTCTCTTATTCGACGACACCGAAGTCGCAGTCCGGCCAGGCAATCGGCCAGCGAGCCAGATACTGGGAAGCCGCAATCGAAGGCCAGCATCTCCAGCAATTCGGCCAGATCTCCGGCCGTGGCCAAATCTGGGCCAGCTGAGCGCAGCGCGGAGGCAAGCGTTGCAGCTCGAGCTTCCAGTCGCTCCTCGGTGCGACAGTCGGCCAACAGGCGGCGAACGCAGCGAGCTACCGCAGTGAAGGCCGCCGACCGGCTATCATCAGCACCGCCGCCGCTGCCGACTTCGGCATCGGCAAATTTCGACGTCAATTCGCGCCACCGTCGCTGAGTGGACGAATCGCCCATTGAATAACCGCCGCCAGCACCTTGATAATGATGCCGCTGCTGCTGCTGCTGTCTAACATTGCCGCCGCCTTTTCTTCCGCCAGCCGACGGTGCAGCCGACTGTCGAGTTGGCGAAGCGGCTTCTTGAGACGGCAGGAAGCCGCGCTTAGCGTACTTTTTTAGCGACGCATCGTCCAGGCCGTCCAGAGTGGCGCCGCTGTTCAGCAGTTTGCGAACTGTGTCGCGCATTCCCCACTTCAGGGCGAGCGCGACCGGAGTGTCGCCGTCCTATTGTGAATGCGTATTGAGAATCAGTACCTGTCTAACAGTATCTAATTACTGTCTAACAGTATCTAATTACTGTCTAACAGTATCTAATAACTGTCTAACAGTATCTAATAACTGTCTAACAGTATCTAATAACTGTCTAACAGTATCTAATTACTGTCTAACAGTATCTAATAACTGTCTAACAGTATCTAATTACTGTCTAACAGTATCTAATTACTGTCTAACAGTATCTAATTACTGTCTAACAGTATCTAATAACTGTCTAACAGCATCTAATAACTATTTAACAGGATTTAATAACTGTCTAACAGCATCTAATAACTGTCTAACAGCATCTAATAACTGTCTCACAGCATCAAGTAACTGTTTAATAAATATTGCCGGAAAATGCGAAATTTAACCATTAAACTGACCAATACAACAGTATATGGTAAAATAATAATGCACACTTGCATAGCTACTATCAAGGCTGTTAACTTACAGCAGTGAGTGGGCTCACTTCGGCCCCGGCGTTGAGCAAAATATCCACTGTAGTCACGTGACCCTCCGAAGCGGCGAAATGTATAGGTCGGTAGCCAAGCTGAATAGTGATTTATAAAAAAGCACGTTTTTTAAAATCGAGCTTGAAAGGTACTTTTAAAGCTGTTTTATTAGAAAAGAAAACAAAGACTAACGCTGGTAGAGGCATTAGGATCGGCCTTTGACGATATCAAAAATCTAACAATGTCTTTGTGCCCGATATAGGACGCCAAATGCAGCGCTGTGGCGTCTTTGTGCTGAAAATTAAAGAGAGTAAGATAAGTTATTGTTATCCTGAGATTAATGCTTTGAAAGACTTAAGACCTGTGACACTCGTGGTTCCTGTGAAACTGGTAGTTTTGTGACTTTGGGTTCTGTGAAACTGGTGACATTGGGATCTGGGAAACTAGTGATTTAGTGACCTTTGGATCTGCACAGCTGGTGGTTTGGTGACCTTGGGATCTGTGAATCCGGTATGGTGACCTTGGGATCTGTGATACAGACATAATGACCTTGGAATCCGAAACTGACATGGCGACCTTAGCCTCTCTGAGAGAGCGATAGTACATCTATGGACTGTACTATCGCTGATGTAAAAAGCCCAACCTAATACAGGCCTCACTTACAAGAGTATTTTTCGGACCAAATGGCAAGGCCTTTGTGACGTCAACATTGTCAATAGCTGGATAAGCTTCCTTGACGAGGCTCATTCTGGCACAATCAATGGCTTTAAACCATCGCTCAACAGGATTGGAATCATCTGCAACATTAGCACCTGTTGACATTGGCGGTGTTGAAGTCATCGCGCTAATCCGATCAGTTATTAAACTGCGATTAAGTTAGACTAGCAGCTGGAGTTGACACTGGATCGAACAGTCATGAAGCGGCCGCTGTTGCCGTCGAGGTGGCACTGCCAGTAGTAGCAAGAGCAGCAGATGTTTCCTTGCCTAGCTGTTGCATGACAGCGTCTGAACTTTATTGATCTGGTTTGCTTCGTTTGAAACAATAATTTTGCCTGAACAAGCTAAAACTATTTTGTAAAAGTGATTTTCATGCAAGTAAAAAAATGATTTCAATGTAGGAAGTAAACGACTTAGGCAAAAAGGGTGAGCTTACCAACCTGAAATCTGGGAGAGAGAGGCAGAGTGAGGTGGGTAAGCTAATGTACAGTCTAGGGGACAGAGTGCCGGAGTGGGGTGGGTAAGCTAATGTACAGCCTAGGGGACAGAGAGGCGGAGTGAGGTGGGTGCGTTATTATACAGCCTAGGGGACAGAGTGGCGGAGTGATTTGGGGCGCAAATGAACAGCCAACGGGGCCGTGGCGGAGTGAGGTGGGTGTACTAATGTACAGCTTAGGTTAGAGAGTGACAGAGTGAGGTGGGTGCGCTATTTTACAGCCAAAGGGATAGATTGGCGGAGTGAGGTGGGTGCACAAATGTACAGCCCACGGGGCAGTGGTGGAGTGAGGTGGGTGCGCCAATAGATAAAGAAGCATGTACGCTCGTAAATAAAAAGAAGATTGAAAACGACTTCTAAATCATTTTAGCTACAGCTGAAATTTTTTCGTCTAAAATCTAACATTAACTTTGCTTAAAAAAGCGATATAAAAGATGCATTTAACCATGTGATGGTACATCTAAAATCAACACGTTTGGTTTAACAGTATTGTAAATTCATACGAGGATAAAACTCACACAACATAGTTGCAACTACATTACCAAACATAGAATCGAAATGCTAAAAAGCTCAAAATTTGATAAGAGCCATGAAGTCTAAGCTATAACAAAACTCGGTCTAGCGAAAGCCTTGAAAATACAGACAGACACACTCAGTCATCAGCAAACAGAGACTCCTCAAAGCCGCCCCCAAAGCCGGGCACGGGCAGGCCAAAGAAGTTGTCCAGCACGATAGCCAGCCAGAAGGCCAATCCCAGATTCCTATTGGACTTGAACTTGGCCAAGCAGTCGGCCGGATTGTCCAACTGAACGCTGGCCACCTGCTGGGCAAGGTGCAGCGAGGCGTACAGCGCGCCGGCGTGATAAAACAGGCCGCAGTTTGCGTTGGCGCCAGCCGTGGCAAGAAGCAGCGACATGCCCAGAGTGAAGCCGGTCAGCCAGGACTTTGTCGCGTCGCCAAACAGCAAAGCGGTAGACTTAACGCCAACTATGAGATCGTCCTCCTTGTCCTACAATTTACATAGCACAATCAATTAAAGTACAAAATATTTCGGTAGTTAAAACTACTGTTAGTAAGGTGATGAAAAGCAAAATAAGCACTTTGGTTTTTGAAAGGGCGTTAAAACGTGCGTTAGAAGCCACTTCATGCGCAACAAAGCCTGGTGATAAATCATAATTAAACAGCTGCAAATAAAAATAAAACAATAAATACAACACAACTATAATATTCCTTTGTAATTAGTGTAATCCATTATACGCACAAGCATAGTGCCATTCCTATATTGATTGTTTTGCGAAATCAATGTTTCCAAAGCTGAATAGCCTACTCTAAGTAGAAAATATGAAAAATAAAGCTTTAAATTCGATATAATTTGTAAAAAATAAGATTATAACATAAAATGATTAGTATAATATAAAAAAATAACTGGATAAAGTAGAAATCTCTCCAAGTTCCCAGTTCGGTCACCTGGTGAGCATAGATGGTGTCATAGACCATTGTCCAGCAAAAGCCGGCAGCATACAGGGGCAGGCAAACGGACAAGTCGATAGTGCCTGTTAGTGCTGCATAGCCTAGCAGAGCCCCATAGTTAAATGTGAAGCCTGTGAAAGAGTTGAAAATGTTCTTTAATAAAACAACATGTTTATGTTGAACGATACTGTGAATAAATGCAGTTCCATTATTATAGTTAACTCTCAAGCTCATTTCAGAGATTTGAGGCTACTCAGCTCACTGTGATATCCAGAGAGAAGCTATCCAAATAGAATATGAAAGCCTGATCGCTCCACACAACAGGTGACAGAACTGGGAGCTGGAGCGCCACAAAAACGCGAAGAAAAACTAATTAAATACTCGATGCTGCTACTAAGTAAGAAATAGCTTTCATATTTCATATAGATGTTTACAAAACATTTTCAAAAATGCAAGACAACTACCTGGTTGATTACTGTAAGTAGGTATTTAGCAATCCTAAAGTTTATGTGCGTCAATATAAGTGAACACATCGGCGCGCAAGCATTTTAAGAACTACTACAAGTAGAAGTACAGAGTGGGCACTACATTTTCTTAGAAAACTTCTTAAAGGCTTGTTGTTCCAGAAATGCTTGAAAAAGATTCTTCAAAGATATATTGTAACATACAGGAGCTTTTGGTAATACGGCTGTCCAGTCCAAGGACTGGGGGGGGGGGGGGTCGGCACACACACCCTCAATTACCCCAGCTAATGCTGGCACCCATTTTACAGCTGGGTGAACTGAAGCAATGCAGAGTTAAGTGTCTTGCTAAAGGACACAAATTGTTTCGAGTGGGTTGAGAATCGAACCCCGGACTTTTCAGTAATGAGTTCGACACTCTAACCGTTAGGCTACAACCTATCGACAATTATATATTATATCATTAAAATGCGATGCTTATCTATTGAAACCTTCACCACAATAGTAGACTGTGCAGAATATTTACATTCAATAGTTTTTTTTGCTTTTCCGTTAGCAAAGTTTGGCAGAAAGTCCAACAATATGAGAATCAACTTGTATGGAATATAGAACACAGCCTTAAAAAGTTTCCTAAGAAACAAAAAGTGTCCCACAATGGCCCATGGTAACTGGCTTGACAGTGTTAAACAACAGGATACAACAATAACTAAATCTAGTTGCTATGCAGCTAGGAGCTAAACGCAACTGTAGGTGTCCTATTGGGAGTTAAAAAAACTCTAGAAAAAAACGCACACAACAGAGGCACTCGTAGATAAGGTTGTTAAGTATTGTGTACAATATTAGAAATTCATACTTGATGCGAATAGATTGTGTCATAAATCATAGTCCACAGGATAGCCGCTCCGTACAGTGGCAACACTACTGGCCAATCACAGTGAGCTTGAATAGCTGAGTAACCAATCAGAATGCCGAAGTTGAGTGTAACTCCTGCGACGCGCAAGGTAAGTTTTTTGGAGATAAGTACTAGATAGACACCTAGCAGTGAGGTTTCATCGCACTACAGCAGCAGAAGTTCAACTATTTAGTGAACTTTAGTTAATGACAGGCCTTGCTATTTTTTTGTTTCCTTGATCTACCCAGCGGTCTAGCGCGGCGCTCTGACGTGTCAGCGGCCCAGGCTCGATTCCAAGTGCAGTCACATTAATTTGGGGCTAAATTGAAGTCTCGGCTTGGCTCTGATCGTGCAATTAACGGCCTTGAGGGCCAACCCCCAAGGCACAGTGAAGTGTACATGCCTAATGATAAATAAAGTCAGGGGCCGCTGTACACTCCTGTGTGAGTGTGTGCCTGTGCGTATGACTGCGTACGTATCCGCGCGCTTGTGTGCCTGCTCAGGGGAGTTGGCGGAATGAGCAGCAATGCCTCTCACCGGTTGTGTGACAATGTCAGGGTGTACACAGTCCCTTGCCTCTTTATCTAACTAAGAACGATCCTCACTCCATACCGCAGTAGTGCAATGGTCTGTTGTCTATGGCAGGGGGACGGCAAACTCCCGGCCTGGGTCCTCTGAAACTTCAAAATAGCAATCTGGCCCGCTCAAAGTTTGTTTTTCTTCTCAGTCCTCTCTCCCCTCCTCTCTTTTCTCTCCTCTCCTCTCTCCTCTCTCGTCTCATCTTCTCTCATCGCATCTCTCATTTTTTTCTCTTCTCTCTCTATCCATTCATTTTTCCTTTCTCATCTGGCCCACAGTAATGGTCGAGATTCTTTATCTGGCCATTAAGATAAAAAGTTTGCCGACCCCTGAGTCTATGGTAAAACCTCATTTGATTCATTCTATTTTCTGGTTACGCAGAGTTGAGCAACTTGCAAGGGAGATCCGAGAAAAGTAGCTTACTAGCAGCGACTTTTCAATAGTGCCAGGGCTTTCTTTTATAAATTAGAAGATAATTAAGAAGAAATGAAACCGATAAATTAGGCATACCCAACGCCGCCTGAGGCCAATAAGTGAACCGTTTAAACAGCGGATAAGTGGCAACTAAGCCGAGCGAAGCGACGCCCAAACCGACGGTGAACCAGTCGAATTGGAACAGAACGCAAGCGGCCAGCAGCGATTGGCCAATTAGGAAGGCTGTAGCTCGGGGCACAGTCACCTGGCCTGAAGGTATCGGCCGGTCCTCGGTGCGTTCTACGCGCTTGTCATAATCCCTGAGTAGGAGAGACATTCAATTTTCAATACTATTAGTAGCATGCTTTGGTTAAGAGTGTCCCAACTTTAGTTGTTCAGCACTGGCCAATACTAATAGCAGCAATGTTACAGCATGCGGCCGCGAAGCCTCACTATGCAGCCCCTTGGGTTCTTGAAACTTCACAATACTAATCCCGCTTCTCTTCACAGCTCTATATCTCTTCTCTCTCCCTTCTCCTCTCATCTCTCTCTTTTCCTCTCTTTTCTTCTCTCTCCTTTCTTCGCTCCTATCCCCTCTCCTCCCATCTCTCTCTCTTTTCTTCTCTTCTCTCCTCCCTTCTTCCTTCTCTGTTCTTTTTTCTCTCCTCTCTTCTCCTTTCTTTTCTCCTCTCATCTCTCTCCTTTCTTCTCTTTTATCCCCTTTCCTTCCATCTCTCTCTCTCTCTCTCTCTCTCTCTCTCTCTCTCTCTCTCTCTCTCCTTTCTTCTCTTCTCTCCTCTTATCTATCTTTTCTCTTCTCTCCTCTATCCTCTTATCTATATTTTCTTCTCTCCTCTCCACTTTCCATTCTTCGCTTTTCTCCTTTCTTTTCTCCTCTCCTCCCTCCTCTCATCTCGCCTCTCATCTCTCATCTCCTTTTTCTTCTCCTTCCCCTACTCTCTGTCCGGCTCACCTATCTAAAATGTCATTCATAGTACAGCCGGCGCCTCGCATCAGCAGGGCGCCGCAGCCGAACAGGCCCAGCACAAGCGGATCTGGCAGCAGGCCAGCCGGAGTTGCCAAGGTGATGCTCCAAGCGCAAGGCAGGTACAATAGCCAGGTGCCAATAGGCCTATCTAATCGAGCCAGTCTCAGGTAAGGTTGCAGACCGGCTGGCGCTGAGGCCACTAGTCGATAAGCAATTGTTGGCTTTGGCGGGCGCAAATCTGTGTGTTTCTGTCGCCTAGCAACCGTGTAAACTGACGCTGCGGTGGACGAGAAAATTGCCGGCTCCGTTGCTACCCATCGCCTACAAAGCGCCGGCGAAAATGACTGACGCAACAATAAGCAGTTGGTACTCAGCCTATGACCAGCAACTGAGCGCGCGGTAGCGGCAAGGCTGCTACCAAATCGAGCTGTGGCTTTGGACAACAGAAGAAATCCATGGGGTTAATGAAGTTGCAATTTCAATAACTTAAAAATGTTTTTGGGTAGCCGCTCTATCCCCAGCCTGTTGTTGAGGGGGTCTCTCTACCCCCCAGTCTGTTGTTGAGGGGCCCTTTATCCCCCAGCCTGTTGTTGAGGGGCCTCTATCCCCCAGCCAGTTGTAGAGGGGCCTCTCTATCCCCCAGCCTGTTGTAGAGGGGTCCTCTCTACCCCCAGTCCGTTGTAGAGGGGCCTCTCTACCCCCCAGTCTGTTGTAGAGGGGGCCTCTCTATCCATTATAGAGGGGGCCTCTCTATCCATTATAGAGGGGGCCTCTCTATCCCCAGTCTGGTCTAGAGGGGGCCTCTCTATCCCACAGTCTGTTCTAGAGGGGGCCTCTCTACCCCTAGCCTGTTGTTGAGGGGCCTCTCTACCCCCCAGTCTGTTGTAGAGGGGCCTCTCTACCCCTAGCCTGTTGTTGAGGGGCCTCTCTACCCCCCAGTCTGTTGTAGAGGGGCCTCTCTACCCCCCAGTCTGTTGTAGAGGGGCCTCTCTACCCCCCAGTCTGTTGTAGAGGGGCCTCTCTACCCCCCAGCCTGTTGTAGAGGGGCCTCTCTACCCCCCCAGTCAGTTGTAGAGAGGCCTCTCTACCCCCAGTCTGTTGTAGAGGGGCCTCTCTACCCCCAGTCTGTTGTAGAGGGGGCCTCTCTATCCCTCAGTCTGTTGTAGAGGGGGCCTCTCTATCCCTCAGTCTATTGCTAGGGAGTCGCTCTATCCCCTAGTCTGTTGTTGGGTTGCTGATCTATTCCTCAGTCTAATTATTGCTGGGATTAAATATAGCCTCCATGAATTATAGGATCCACCTGAAATTTTCTTAAAATCAAATCGAACACTTTCTAATTTCAGTTTTTAAATATTGAAAATCATAAATAGGTTGAATTATATACAAAAAATAATCATATACTTTAACGAGACAGACAATCTATCAAAAACCATAAAGTTTACATATAGTACACATATAGTATTGGAAAGCACTAAAAAACCGACTGAACAATGTATGATCTAACGAGTGAGTTAGTGAAAGTTTTGCCAGTAATTTGTAGCAAATTGTGAAAACTATCAGTTTAATATAGCCGTTCACAAGCCAGCCAGCCAGTCAGTCTTAGTCAGGGCTTGCAGCCGGTCGTCAAGCTTGTATAGATCATTAGTAGTCAGCCGCAGTGCATGCGAGGCGTCCTGAATGCACGCGTGCGTCTTAGCTAATTGGCTAGCAACTCCGCGCAGCTCTTTAGTAGCCGCCTCGTAGGTTGACGCTCGCCTAGCAACCAGCGCGGATTGCAGTTTGCCGGCGTCTTGAAAAAATCTGGCGTGCAACGCGCTGCTAGCGTAGCGACGCTGCTGCTCCTGCTGGCTAGTCTTTTGCTGCTGCTGCTGCAGCCGAGACTGCGCCCCGTGCTCTGTTGCTACGGCGTCTTTTGCAACAGTTGGAGCAGTCGATTTCTTTGAACTGACATCGGAGGATGGCGAGTCAGTCAGCTGCTGCTCTTCATCGTCCGATTCTGGCGCCTCGCCTTCCACAATGACCGCTGAACTTGGCTGCGACATGTTTTATTGATTTTATTTTGTATAAAAACTTGTTTTATTTCTAAACCTGGCTACTCACAGTAGGCCTCAAAGAATTTATAGCATGAATTCATGTGAAAATGACGAAAAGTTTTGTCTAGACACAAGTAAACTGCGTAGCTACTATGGGGAAAATGGGTGAGTGGAAAATGCTAAACCTAGTGCAAACATTTTAAACAAAATACCCAGAATCGCAGTCCTATTTACTTCCAACAATAAACACGAACCTGACTCTGCAAGTCGTGCTAGTTTTCAAGCTAGTTACCCATATTTCTAGTTTGCACAATAAGAGCAAATATGGGCTAAATGCATGTGCAGAGAAGGTACATATGGGGATATAGACAAGCCTTTCTAGAAGAGTAAAACCGGAAGTCAATTTCCGTGTTAAAAAGTTAGTCAATACAAACACGTGCAGCGATGGAAGTACTGCACTGCACTTTGGTTGTTCCCTGTAAAGCATGGAACTGGATGGATGAATGGCTCAGAGGAAGGAAAAGTACAAAGGACACTTTCCAGTACAGCTATAAACAGCAAGAAGTGACAAGGCAACGAACGCAGCAAAGCAGTTTTGCAAAGCAGCAAAGCAGTTGTGCAAAGCAGCAAAGCAGTTTTGCAAAGCAGCAAAGCAGAGACGAACGCGCTCTAGTTAGCCGTGACAAAAACTGCTTGGAGCAAACTTTTAATAGAGCAATCGACCTTATCTTCGATAGCAATCTCTTTCCAGTTAAAAATGGACATGCAAAAGACAGTCAAGTTTGAAATAGGCTTAAAGGAGTCGGAGCGACGAGCGATAGATAAAGCCAAAAGCTTGGAAGAGACGATCGAAAGGCTAGATAGTATAAGCCAAATCGTTACCGATACAAGTGAAAACAAGGGCGAATTAACAAAGGTAAGAATATTTGGAAATCATGCTACGACTTGTGCGCAACTATGTACGATGCATGACCCCTATCTTTCAGCCAATCAGTACTACGGAACGCCTGACACCGGAGCATAGCCACAGATCCAATTCAGCAGTAATGGAAAACGATCGAGTTAACAAACTGATATCCGAATATCTTCAGCCGCAGAAGAATAAGCAGCAGAAGCGACATCAAAAGACAAGCTACACTATGAGCAGCTCTGGCTGTCGTTGCTGTGCTCAGATCAATCTAGCCAATCGACTCAAGAGGCTAGCTCAAACAGGCGGAGGCTACACGTACGAAGGAAATGGCTACCAGTATCAGACGCAACATCACCGGGCTACGGTGTCACTTGTGCCAATCGACCACTCTACTCAGCGCGTCAACTTAGATCAACTAACTGATGACGAAAGCTGGAGAACAAAAGAGCGCGCAGTATCGAGAAGTCTCAAACGTATGGAGGACAGCGTTCGTCGTCTGGGCGAGCAACTTGAACAACTCAAATTGCAACAGGAGTCATCATCAAAGTATGCTGGCAGGCTTTGTATATAAGATTGTATTTCTATGCAGAAGTTTTATAATCAAGGTTGGAACGAGGGACTCCTACATAGGAAGATCATTGCTTTATTTATTTGCTTGATGCCAAACAGTCGCTTCCACAGCTTTAAAATTCAAACGTGTTTAAAGTAGGAACTCAAAGTTACTATCTTTTCAAACGATTTCCTCACTATACGTTTGTAATATCCACATACAGGATGTTTTAAAGACGCAAGAATGCAGCAAGGTCGTTAATATTTAATTTTTTAACATCATTTGCGTGAAAAATGGTTAAAGTGAAAGTTAGATGCAAAGAAGGAATGATGAGCCATTTCAAGAGTAAACAAGACACCCAAACCACTGCATCCACAGGTTGCATCACTGGAGTCAGCCAGAACCAGTACAGTCACCTCTGTATCAGCGACAAGCAACACCTGACCAACTACCAGCTGGAATTCAAGCATCAGCTAGCAAGGACCAGAAACTCGACGGTGTAAATCATTGGCAGCCAAGATTAGCATCAGGCAAACAAGACAACACGGCTAGAGCTGGTGAGCTTCAAAAGCAGCAACCTTTGCCGGAGATGCAGACTGACAATTGGCGGTATGCGGCATTGCAGCCAAAGAAGTTTCAACCAGCAGCAGTTGGTGCTCAAATATCCAAGCGGACGGGATGGCCCTGGGATGAGCAAGAGCTCTGATTTGCTGACTACAGTTAAAGCTACGATTTAAACAAAAAAACAAATTAATAAACAACGAAGAGAATCTTTATCCAACAGCAAGGAAATCAAAGCTTTCAGTTTTTTCTTTTTTTAAACTCCCATTTTAAACTATGGCTTAATGTAAACCAATGTGGCTGGATATTCACTAAATAATCTTATGCTGGAGTATACATGACACTAGATGTTAGCATTGTAGTCAAGGTGAATATTATTATGAAGGTGATTCATCCGTACTGACAATATAGAAGGTAAATATAACTTAAACGGAGAGGCATCAGGCGGAACTTACACTAGCGCTCAAGTTTAACACATGGAATTCCGTTTAACCTAGAACAAACTGATCTTTTTCTGGACCTGCTCAACTTTAAGATGGACACTGTGAGAAAATGAAACAGAAAAATGGTACAAAAAACGTATTCTAAAGAAGTAATTAGAGACAGCACTGGAGACGCCTGACATAAGGAGAGTTGGAGACCATGGCAGCTAACCAAATAAATGTAGAGTTATTATTTTCTAACTAAATTGCCGCAGCAAAACATTAAGTTGTCGGTTATAAACATTCAAAACGCAGGAAAAGGCCAACACTGTTAAGGTCTGGTGCGTCGTATAGGCGGTGAGCAAGTCATTTCTATTGATATTATTATAAGAGAAATTTAAAAGCTTACAAAAAGCACTATGAATGGGTCATTTAGCAATTTAAAACACGTATTTTTGTTCAAACAATGCTGCTGGTTGGAATATGAAAACACAGTTAAATTCACCAGGAGTTAGCAATTCCCGCGGTTAAAGAGATTAGGGGTTCAACTATTTATGAACAAGTGTTGATCCATTAAATAAGAAGTTCACTTTCAATCTGTTGCTCATTAAGACCTTTTAATATTTAACTGAATTTCAGTTCCCCCCCCAATCTCTCCTCTCTTTTGTCAGGCGCCAAGACTTCTATTGGAGAGAATCACTCCAGATCCGGCAGGTCCTCATCGTCGCTATCCTGATCCGGCTCGTCCGCGCCTATATCGTCGCCTGGCAACGGCAGTCCGTCGTCCCCTCCGCCGAATCCCGAGCCCATTCTGGCCATCATCTCCTCCAGGTTGTTCTCCCTGGCAGCCATGTCGTCATCTGAATCGTCTTCGTCCAGCCAGCGATTGAAGTCGGTTTTCAGCCAGTGCCGCTTAGTGGAATCGGACAGCAGCCGAGGCCAATAAGGCCCGGACTCTTTCTTCTTGATGCACATGACAATCTCCCTGTCGGTGACCAGCTGCTTGCTGTCGTCAGGGTTCACCTCCTTGTGAAAGTCGATAGTGACAGCGTGCGGCTTCCTGTCTGTACCGCCGACGCCGCTAAATATTAGCTGCTTGTCGGTGAGCTCCAGCTTTTTATTCTGCACATCCTCCAGACAGATGGTGACGTACAGTTTGTCCTTGCGCTGGGCCCACATTACAGCCGGCGGGATTGGTGCTGCGCTGCTGTCGCCAGACATGTTTTATTCTGTATTCTGTTGTGAAGACAGCTGATTTGCGTATAAGAAACCTCCGAATAAGAAACCTTCAGCTGCGTCTCGCTGGCGAAGATAGTAGAGTATAAAAATAGGCTTGTTTGTTTTAGAGCTGAAATTTTCCGATTAAGGCTTCTCATTAACTAAGTTCTCTAAGTAACAAATTAAGTGATAAAAACTGCTATCAACTAAAAGAAGAGGCTCTGTCGTAAAAAAAAGTATCATCATACTATTGAGACACAGTAACTGTCAAGACCCCGGTTTAAGTCCAACTAGGTAGTTACTTAGTTACATAGTTGGTTAAGTAGTCCGTTGTTTAGATAGCCAGTTAGTCAGCTAATTAGTTAGTTAGTTAGTTAGTTAGTTAGTTAGTTAGTTAGTTAGTTAGTTAGCTAGCTAGCTAGTTAAGTTAGTTAGTTAGTTAGTTAGCTAGTTAGTTAGCTAGTTAGCTAATTAGTTAGTTAGTTAGTTAGTTAGTTACTTAGTTAGCTAGTTAGTTAGTTAGTTAGTTAGTTAGCTAGTTAGTTAGTTAGCTAGTTAGTTAGTTAGTTAGTTAGTTAGTTAGTCAGTTAGTTAGTTAGTTAGTTAGTTAGTAAGCTAGTTAGTTAGTTAGTTAGTTAGTTAGTTAGTTAGTTAGTTAGTTAGTTAGTTAGTAAGCTAGTTAGTTAGTTAGTTAGTTAGTTAGTTAGTTAGTTAGTTAGTTAGTTAGTTAGTTAGTTAGTTAGTTAGTTAGTTAGTAAGCTAGTTAGTTAGTTAGTTAGTTAGTTAGTTAGTTAGTTAGTTAGTTAGTTAGTTAGCTAGTTAGTTTCCACAGCCCAAAATTAACGTAGCGGCACACGGAATCGAAGCCAGGACTTGTTACGGCAAGCTGCTCTTCCTGATCCCAGACGTTACCTACACAGCTTTAACGCAAAGAATCGGACACACTGAAAAAAGGCAATTTGAAAACAAATAAGAAGAAGCAGTTCGCTGCTGTAGGCAAGCGATCTCATGCGCTGAATTTGTACTTTTATACTAATTAATCAAAGCTGCTGATTGCTTTTGTCAGCTATGCATTGGGAATACAGACATTGGTGTGAGGAGATATATAGCATTGGAAAATGGAAATTAAAAAAGCAAATGCCAGACAATAGTGAATGAATGCACCGGATGGAAGATTAGAAGGCTTGCTTAAATGATAAAAAATCCAGTTAGAAATTCGTTTTCACGCAGGTTTTTTATTATTGGCATACTGGCAGTTGAAATGCAAATAGTAGTAGATTTTTATCCGGGTTACCAAGGCTACTGAGGCAATTCAATGAGTTAAAAAATCCAATCAAGCTTTACTAATTTTTTGTATAATAGAAGACACAACAATAAAAAAATACATACTAGTCACCAGACAGGATATTGGAATAACTACGCTCGTAATTTATAGAAACTAAATAGAGCTACAATATGAAGCACGATGTCATAAAGACAAAAAAGTAAAGAAGGCTTACAAATCTAAAATCTGAGTACAGAATATTCCTTCAGTCAGTAAGAAAAACTACGACGGCTGTCCCAAAAGTCTTCTTTGCTAGACTGCTGTGACAGAGAGACTTCTATGGAAAAAATTGGAGAGTCAAAAACTTTTAAAGCAGTAGAAGAATATTTCCCACTAGGCTTCAGCTTCATTGCCTTTTTGTTCCTTCCTTTTGCTGCACCAAAAATCATGGATGTGCATTCAAGTGTAGCTCAGACAAGTGTGATTTAAATCCTTTAGAGGACGGGGCGAAGTACAGCCCAGATTCATGCGCAGCTTTCATCGCCTCGTGTGTTTAGCGCAGTCATTTTAGAACGAGGGATATAATAAAAAGTAACACTGTACTTTTGGGACAGCCCTCGTATGAGTACAAAAACTTTCATTCAGTCCATCAAGTTCAGTCCATCAACATAGGCTTTAAACTCTTCCATATCCATCTGCCGCTCACTCTTCTTCAATGCGTTGGTTTTCAATTTAGAACCGGCGGAGAGTTTCTGCGCCTTTTTACATCGGCTGCGATCTTTCATGCCCAGCCGAGCTGGCGAATCGAAGTCAATAAATCTGCGCCGAGTGGTGGACGGCAGCGGACGGGCGCTGTTAGCCACTTCCGGTATGGTGCTGAGGCCTTTAGACTGCGGAGGCTTGTAAGTACCCTGCTGACAGTACAGCTGCACCAGGCTATCGTCTATAACTACATCGGAAGCTGTCAATAGCTGCTGTTGCTTAGCCAAAGACTTATCACTACTATTAGTAGTCTTTGCAGCACTACTACTAGTAGTAGCTAAACTAATTGAAAACGATTTGCGTCGAAGACTGCGCCTGAGACTCGGTGCGGCCGATTTATCGAATATTCGATCAAGCTCGGCGCTGACAGCGTTGGCTCGTTGGATCTGCGACTCGGCTGGCGACGTTGGTGAAGGCGTCCGACCGCCGCTGGCGACGGCCGAACACTGGCGCTGCTGCTGCTGCTGCTGCTCAGTGACAATGATGTTGGCGGGGTCGATACCGCTCAGTAGGGAAGACGAGCGCAGTCTTTGCTGCTTCGGCTTCATCAGTTTTTGCTGCTGCTTAGGATCGCTTGTTTTTGGCTGCTCAGCAACGGCTTTGAGCTCTTGAAATTCTTTGGCTGTCAGGGTGACTCGGCGCTTTGTTCGCGGATTGGCCGCTAGTGCGGAATTCTCTTTGTTTTCTTCGCTTTTATTGCTGCTGCTGCTGAATATCGGGGCCAATTTAGATGTCATTTTGCTTCCGCTAGTCCAGCCAGAAAAAAATCTCTTTCAATTCTAGTTTAGCATTAAAAATTCAAGCCTAGCACGTTTGTATTAGGATAATTGATTACTGCTGAAATGCATTGAAAAAAGCAGAAAAATATGTTAATACCAATTGCTTCTAAAAGACCGACTGAAAAAACAGCGAGCAAGTTGTATATATACATCAAGGTTCAGATAAACAACCCAGCTAATGACTGCGGGACAACTAAGAGTGGAAAGGTTAGGGAATAGGGGAGAGAAGAGAGGATGGGAGAAAGGAGAGAAGAGAGATAGAGAAGGGGTGACAGGAGAGAAGCGAGAAGGGGGAGAGAAGAGAGGAGAGATAAGAGAGAAGAGGGAAGGGGAGGGGATAGAGAAGAGGAGAGAAGTGGGGAGAGAAGAGAAAAAGGGAGAGAGGAGAAAAGGGGAGAGAGAAAAGAGAAAGGGGCAGAGAGGAGGGGAGAGAAGGGGGAGGGAGAAGAGAGATGGGGGAGAGAGAAGAGAGAAGTGGGGACAGGAGAGAAAGAGAGAGAGAAGAGAATATAGGAGAGATGAGGTAAGAGAACTGAGAATAAACCTTGAGCGGGCCGGATTGCCATGCCATTGTAAGTGTTAAAGGACCCGATGACAGATGCAGGCTATGCGGGCTAAAATATAATAATAAGGAAAAATCTAAAGGCAATAAATATGATTTTAATATTAACGAATGTATTTATTGTAAGTGTACTCGTAGTATAGAATACAGAAAAAGAGCCAAAAGCGTGAAGCCAATTGAAGTTTAAAAAAATATATATTAACTTTAAAGGCACTTGAAAACAGTAAAGTCCTCGATTCAAGCCAAGTCAAATATCACAAAGACTAGAATAAAACAAGACAAAGACTACATTTGACAATAGTTCAACAAAGATCAGAGTGTATAATTAACAAGACAATATTTTTTCGTGGATAGGAAAGACACACCATTTACTCCGTGACGAGCTGAGAATAGTGAAAATATTCAAGACGCAAGCAACTACGTGGAATGGAAATAATCTGTAAAATGTATACAACAAGAAATAGCCTAAAAGCAAAGAGAGGTAAACAACAAAGTGACAGTTAAAAAAAGAGAAAACAGAATCAGCCACTCGCGTTCCCTGTCTGACTGTACACTAAGCTTGCAGGGAGGCTAATAGTGCGCAAATATAGAAATACATAACATGGATACAAGAAATCCATAAAAGAATGAAGTACTTTACTTTCTATCTGAAATATAAACTTGTACAATGTATAAGTTAGCCTTCAGAGCACGCTTAAGGGCATGTCTGTCTGTCTGTGTGTCTGTCTGTCTGTCTGTCTTAGTGTCTGTTTGTCTGTCTGTCTTAGTGTCTGTTTGTCTGTCTGTCTTAGTGTCTGTTTGTCTGTCTGTCTGTCTGTCTGTCTGTCTGTCTTAGTGTCTGTCTGTCTGTGTGTCTGTCTTAGTGTCTGTCTGTCTGTCTTAGTGTCTGTTTGTCTGTCTGTCTTAGTGTATGTTTGTCTGTCTGTCTTAGTGTCTGTTTGTCTGTCTGTCTTAGTGTCTGTTTGTCTGTCTGTCTGTCTGTCTGTCTGTCTTAGTGTCTGTCTGTCTGTGTGTCTGTCTGTCTGTCTTAGTGTCTGTTTGTCTGTCTGTCTTAGTGTCTGTTTGTCTGTCTGTCTTAGTGTCTGTTTGTCTGTCTGTCTTAGTGTCTGTTTGTCTGTCTGTCTGTCTGTCTGTCTTAGTGTCTATTTGTCTGTCTGTCTTAGTGTCTGTTTGTCTGTCTGTCTTAGTGTCTGTTTGTCTGTCTGTCTTAGTGTCTGTTTGCCTGTCTGTCTTAGTGTCTGTTTGTCTGTCTGTCTTAGTGTCTGTTTGTCTGTCTGTCTTAGTGTCTGTTTGTCTGTCTGTCTTAGTGTGTGTGTCTGTCTGTCTGTCTGTCTTAGTGTCTGTTTGTCTGTCTGTCTTAGTGTCTGTTTGTCTGTCTGTCTTAGTGTCTGTTTGTCTGTCTGTCTGTCTGTCTGTCTGTCTGTCTTAGTGTCTGTCTGTCTGTGTGTCTGTCTTAGTGTCTGTCTGTCTGTCTTAGTGTCTGTTTGTCTGTCTGTCTTAGTGTATGTTTGTCTGTCTGTCTTAGTGTCTGTTTGTCTGTCTGTCTTAGTGTCTGTTTGTCTGTCTGTCTGTCTGTCTGTCTGTCTTAGTGTCTGTCTGTCTGTGTGTCTGTCTGTCTGTCTTAGTGTCTGTTTGTCTGTCTGTCTTAGTGTCTGTTTGTCTGTCTGTCTTAGTGTCTGTTTGTCTGTCTGTCTTAGTGTCTGTTTGTCTGTCTGTCTGTCTGTCTGTCTTAGTGTCTATTTGTCTGTCTGTCTTAGTGTCTGTTTGTCTGTCTGTCTTAGTGTCTGTTTGTCTGTCTGTCTTAGTGTCTGTTTGCCTGTCTGTCTTAGTGTCTGTTTGTCTGTCTGTCTTAGTGTCTGTTTGTCTGTCTGTCTTAGTGTCTGTTTGTCTGTCTGTCTTAGTGTGTGTGTCTGTCTGTCTGTCTGTCTTAGTGTCTGTTTGTCTGTCTGTCTTAGTGTCTGTTTGTCTGTCTGTCTTAGTGTCTATTTGTCTGTCTGTCTTAGTGTCTGTTTGTCTGTCTGTCTTAGTGTCTGTTTGTCTGTCTGTCTTAGTGTCTGTTTGCCTGTCTGTCTTAGTGTCTGTTTGTCTGTCTGCTTAGTGTCTGTTTGTCTGTCTGTCCGTCTGTCTATCTTAATGGCTTAGTGTCTGTCTGTGTGTCTGTCTTAGTGTCTGTTTGCCTGTCTGTCTTAGTGTCTGTTTGTCTGTCTGTCTTAGTGTCCGTCTGTGTGTCTGTCTTAGTGTCTGTCTGTCTGTCTTAGTGTCTGTTTGTCTGTCTGTCTTAGTGTCTGTTTGTCTGTCTGTCTTAGTGCCTGTTTGTCTGTCTGTCTTAGTGTCTGTTTGCCTGTCTGTCTTAGTGTCTGTTTGTCTGTCTGTCTGTCTGTCTGTCTTAGTGTCTGTCTGTCTGTCTGTCTTAGTTTCTGTTTGTCTGTCTGTCCGTCTGTCTATCTTAATGGCTTAGTGTCTGTCTGTGTGTCTGTCTTAGTGTCTGTTTGCCTGTCTGTCTTAGTGTCTGTTTGTCTGTCTGTCTTAGTGTCCGTCTGTGTGTCTGTCTTAGTGTCTGTCTGTCTGTCTGTCCGTCTGTCTTAGTGTCTGTTTGTCTGTCTGTCTTAGTGTCTGTTTGTCTGTCTGTCTTAGTGTCTGTTTGTCTGTCTGTCTGTCTGTCTGTCTGTCTGTCTGTCTGTCTGTCTGTCCGTCTGTCTATCTTAATGTCTTAGTGTCAGTCAGTCAGTCAGTCAGTCTGTCTGTCTCTAATTCCCAATTAAGAAAATCTCGCTGTGTCCCACACGAGCCCAGCAGAGACGGGAGTACTCATATTTAGCTCCTTAATAATATAAGAAAGCAACGAATGACGAAATCGGGTATTTGAAATCCGTGGGGCCAGCGCTGTAGCTAATAAGTTAAGTTTGTGCCAGCAATACACCTATCTCTAAACTGTATGTCACGTCACTCAAGCCCAAACCCTTCCGAGTTGTCAATGGCCAGCAGCAGTCTCTCAGTGAGCGTAGCCTTGGTCTTATAGGTAGGCAGCATGATCTGATTGAAGCAGGTGTGCGCAATTGGCAGCATTTCTAGGCGATTCACCCGAACAATTTTCATTTGCATCTCGGCCATGCCGCCAACCGGGATCCGATCGCTGCCAGTGATGAAGAGCAGCAGGGCGGCCTGCTTAGCCGGTTCCATATTGATGGCAATGTCCCAGAACCATTTCACCTGCGCGTCGTTGGGCCTGTAGCCGTCGTACACTGTCACCTTGCGTAGCTCGTTGAAATCGAATTTTGGCGAGCCGCAAACCAGGTGTTCAACCTGCGGACATGATATTATAGATGGATATACGATATATCATATCTGTCATATCTGCCAATAGATCTACTTTTGCATCTGCCTCTAGATCTACTCTCGTATCTGCCTCTAGATCTACTCTCGTATCTGCCTCTAGATCTACTCTCGTATCTGCCTCTAGATCTACTCTCGTATCTGCCTCTAGATCTACTCTCGTATCTGCCTCTAGATCTACTCTCGTATCTGCCTCTAGATCTACTCTCGTATCTGCCTCTAGATCTACTTTCGCATCTGCCTCTAGATCTACTTTCGCATCTGCCTCTAGATCTACTTTCGTATCTGTCTCTAGATCTACTCTTGAAACTGCACTCTAGATCTACTCTCGTATCTGCCTCTAGATCTACTCTTGAAACTGCACTCTAGATCTACTCTCGTATCTGCCTCTAGATCTACTCTTGAAACTGCACTCTAGATCTACTCTCACTGTTGAATAGTTAACAACAGACGAGCTCACACCTCCTCAGGTCGCAGCAGAATCAGCGCATTACTGGCGCACACCTGATGAAAGCCCAGATAGAAGCTGCGGAATTTGCTATAAACACCTTTATTCAACAGGTAGTCGCAGTACATAGCAACGTACTCCTGTCTATTGGCATTGGTCACCGAGATAGACCGACCGTCCGGTTTTAGTTCAACTGTCCGATTCTTGCCGGCTCCATCGGTGTAACCAATCTCGAATGTGGCGCCGAAATCTTCGGCCACGTCGCCCTGGTGACGCAGCAACTCGTACAGGCCGTGTGCCAGCTCCGGCATGACCTCACGCAGGTCGGTCAGGGTGATCGAACAGACGCCCAGCTGAGTGGTGCCAGTAGCCGATGGCACAACACTCGGACTTAGCAGCTTGCGATAACAGATAGATGGAAAGCGAACGTCTAAATTGATGCTATTGTACACTGCTAGGCCCATCAGAGCGCCAATCAGATAGTATTCTTGCTGGTTGTCCTTCGGCGCCAGGCTGAACCAGTAGCAACGAGACCTGTTGGCGGGACGGCGTGTTTTCAATAATTAGGGCTCGGTAAACTGGTCGCTACACTGGTTGCTAAACTGGTCGCTACACTGGTTGCTAAACTGGTCGCTACACTGGTTGCTAAACTGGTCGCTACACTGGTTGCTAAACTGGTAGCTAAACTTGTCGCTAAACTGGTCGCTAAACTGATCGCTAAACTTGTTGCTAAACTGGTTCTAAACTGGTCGCTAAACTGTCGTAGCTAAACTTGTCACTAAACTGGTCGCTAAACTGGTCGCTAAACTGTGGTAGCTAAACTGGTTGCTAAACTGGTCCCTAAACTGGTCGCTAAACTGGTTGCTAAACTGGTTGCTAAACTGGTCGCTAAACTGGTTGCTAAACTTGTCGCTAAACTGTTTGCTAAAAACTGGTCGCTAAACTGATCGCTAAACTGGTTGCTAAACTGGTCGCTAAACTGGTCGCTAAACTGGTTGCTAAGCTGGTCGCTAAACTGGTCGCTAAACTGGTAATTTTCAGGCTGTTGCCATGGTCGCCTTTTAGATACTCAATCTGGCTCTAGGCTAGTAGTTTAGATACTAAATCTGGCTCTAGGCTAGTAGATGAGTGGCCTTTCAGGCGCAAAAAGCATCACTAATTCCGGTCGCACTCACTTGGCATTGTAAGTGAACAGGCCGCTATTGCTCTGAAACACGGAGCGGATCAGCAGAAGGAACCATTCCTTGGTCAGGCCGCCCATATCTAAGCCGGCTTCGCCTTCGAAGGTGACGCGCAATTTCTTCTTTAAATCCTTCTGTTTAGCGGATATCTGGCGCATTGAATCCGCTACTAGATGGCTGCGCCTGACTGTGATGTTTAGAAACAGCATGTCCATGCTGGGCTGGTTGCGCTTGGCCACGCCGGCCACTAGGCTGCGCTTGGCCATGATGATCATCTGGGTCTCGCTGTCCCGCTGCAGTATGCTGCGCTTGGCCTGAATGCTCAGGATGAACGGGTACTGGCAGAATGTGAATCCGGAATTGGCGGCCGGGTTCTGCCACGTGTAGTATTCTGGAATAGATAGATAGATAGATAGATAGATAGATAGATAGATAGATAGATGATAGACAGATAGACAAATAGATAGATAGATAGATAGATAGATAGATAGATAGATAGACAAATAGATAGATAGATAGATAGATAGATAGATAGATAGATAGATAGATAGATAGATAGATAGATAGATAGATAGATAGATAGATAGACAAATAGATAGATAGATAGATAGATAGATAGATAGATAGATAGATAGATAGATAGATAGATAGATAGTTAGATAGATAGATAGATAGATAGACAGATAGACAGATAGACAAATAGATAGATAGATAGATAGATAGATAGATAGATAGATAGATAGATAGATAGATAGATAGATAGATAGATAGATAGATAGATAGATAGATAGATAGATAGAAAGATAGATAGATAGATAGATAGATAGATAGATAGATAGATAGATAGATAGATAGATAGATAGATAGATAGAGAGATATATAGATAGATAGATAGATAGATAGATAGATAGATAGATAGATAGATAGATAGATATATAGATAGATAGGCAGATAGATAGAGAGATAGATAGGTAGATAGATAGATAGATAGATAGATAGATAGGCAGATAGGCAGATAGGAAGTTAGGTAGATACGTAGATAGATAAATAGATAGATAGATAGATAGATAGATAGATAGATAGATAGATAGATAGATAGATAGATAGATAGATAGATAGGCAGATAGATAGATAGGTAGATAGATAGGTAGATAGACAGATAGATAGGTAGATAGATAGATACGTAGATAGATAGATAGATGGATAGATAGATAGACAGACAGACAGACAGACAGACAGACAGACAGACAGACAGACAAACCAGACCAGACCAGACAGACAGACAGACAGACAGACAGAAAGAAAGACAGACAGACAGACAGACAGACAGACAGACACACAGACAGAAAGACAGACAGACAGGCAGACAGGCAGACAGACAGACACACAGACAGAAAGACAGACAGACAGACAGACAGACAGACAGACAGACACACAGACAGAAAGACAGACAGACAGAGAGACAGACAGACACACAGACACACAGACAGAAAGACAGACAGACAGAGAGACAGACAGACACACAGACACACAGACAGAAAGACAGACAGACAGACAGGCACTCACCAGCCAGCAGGTCCAAACTGTCAATAGTATGGTTATAGAACTCAGTAAAGGGCACTTTGCCCCTCGAGCCGCACTGATTATTGGCAGCATTGAGCAGGGCCAGCACCTTCACAGCGTTGGGCACCCACCAGCTGGCCTTGTCAAGCGGCGGCAGGTCCTCAGTCTTGGGCGGGAACAGCCTCACAGAGATGAAGTATTGAATCCGGCGCAGCAGAGCTTCAAACGAGGCCTTCTCCAGCCTGGCCAGCCAGTTCACCAGGCAGTGATGATCGAAGTCGCCCAGAGCAGCTACGCAGCGCAACAGGTGGGCAAACAGTACAAAAGTTGTCACCTTTTCTAGCAGGGGATTCTGCAAGATCACGAATAGTGCTCGAACGTCGTCCTTCGAAGATGAAGTGCCGCCTTTGCCGCCCATAGTGTGCCGCTTCTCTAGCAGCACAGAGATATTTGCTTTCAGAACTTTCTTCTGCATATCGTAGGGCATGTCTTTCAGGGTGGCGTAGGCCGCCTCAACGAATGCCTGATTAAGGCCGGAGCCTTTGCTGGGATCCGGATCGCGTTGGGCCGACCTGGACCAATTGGGATTTGGGAAATATACTCGTTGCTTAATGTCTATGCGGGCGAGACTTTAACGCCAATTTAGCGCCGCAGGCAGACTTTAGCGCCACAAGTAAGACTTTGGCGCCAATTTAGCGCCACAGGTGAGACTTTGGCGCCACAGATAAGACTTTAGCGCCACAGGTGAGACTTAGGCGCCAATTTAGCGCTGCAGGCAGATTTTAGCGCCAATTTAGCGCCCCAGATGAGACTGAGGCGCCAAGTTAGCGCTGCAGGCAGATTTTAGCGCCAATTTAGCGCCACAGGTAAGACTTGGGCGCCAATTTAGCGCCGCAGACGAGAATTTAGCGCCATAGGTAACACTTTAGCGCCAAATTAGCGCCGCAACTAAGACTGCTAAAATATTTTAAATCACAATACACTATATAGACTAACTAAATGACAGAATGTCCTTTAAAAAATGTATCAATAATCAAATATCCCTAATAAAAAACCAACCTAAACACCGCAACCAGATCCTTAGGCGAAGAGAATGCCTGCTCAAACAGATCGCTTAATCGAGACCAATTCCCAGTACGCTTGGACTCCTCCGTCAGGTCGACTAGCACAGATTCGGTCAGTTGAGGCTGTGGGTAATCCTGCCTAGGCGAGGGCATCGACTGCTGCTGCTGCTGCTGCTGCTGCTGCGGCACAAGCAGCGAGGTGACGCTCTGCGTTTTGTACAGGCCGCCTTCAATGCTAGCCGGAGCGATGGGGCTGAGGGTGGCCATCCCGCCAGACCGGCCGGTGGTGAGGCTGGGCGACTGGCTCAGGGGCGGCAGAGATTCGTCTGCTTTGCCCGATCGCTTCTTCCCGCCGCCGCTGCCGCCGTGGTTTCTGTCCCGCGATTTGCCCAGATTCGAGAAGAAATTCAGCAGCTTATTGCCGCTGCCGCTGCCGCTTCTGGGCCGCGAGTCACCGCCGCTGCCGCCACCTGCCTGTTGCTTTGCCAGCCTGTGTCGCTTAGACGATGAGGAAGCTGAATTAGTTGATGAAGAACCTGACGGAGGTCGATTCTGCGGATGCTGTGGCGGCGAACTGCCAGTAGCAGAGCCGGACGAAGAAGCTTCGCCATCGGGCGAGGCAAACAAACTACCGCAATAGGGGCAGATTGTACGCTTAGTGCCCTCCGGTTGGCTGACAGTTTTCTTACAGTTGTAGCAGGCCACAATGTAGAGCGGCTGGCTGGCTGAACCCGGAGCTTTCTGCATTCTTTTTATTACTATTTATTTATTTATCTAATATATTAAGGCGAGATTGCATAACTTTAACTGGCTGCAATTATCAAAGAATGATCATCAGAATATTATACGAATAATTATAAACGCAAGCTAAAAAAGGAAACAAAGAAACAGGGTAGGCTGAGCTGAGCGTAGGAACAAGCCTCACTCTCCTACCCAAATATATACACACGGAGCCAGGTACGGCTGTCACCCTAAAGAACAATAGCCAGTAGCAAAGATCCTCTTCCCAGAATTTTCATCCCCCATCTGAGCTACCCTCAGCTTCAGCATCCTTTGTTCTCAGGCTACCCAATAGGAATCCAGTCATCAAATTCCGAATGTACAATCAAACGTGTACACAGCTGGAGGGAAAGAAAGGCAATAGCTGGCACTCTCGCATGGTCCCTGGAGAAAACAATGGCAGGATAGAAACGGGAGGAAGCCAGCAAAGTGATGCATGAAGGCAGATAGAGATTTATTGCAAACAGGTAGCCCTGACTGGAGAGCTAAGAGAGTAGAAGCTATAAAAAATAGTTGAAAGCAACTCTAAAACTAATGTGTGGGCAAATATGACAATAATGCACAAAAATGAGAGCACTGCCACTGTCAATATATAATGTAAGCTGCTTATATAGAATGCCTAAAAATACAAACACAACTGCATGCCACAATTTCTGCTTTTCTGTTAACTTAAACTACAATTAAAATGAAGACACAAAGGACTGGCCTACTTAAAGTAGTCTAATGAATGTAAAAATTCAAAAACTCTGCAAAAAACAAAATGAATCCAATACATTTCCAGATATATATCAAAAACTATAATCTCTATTGCTACATAAGAACAGAGATGTTGTCTTTTTGCATATTTATTGATGTTAACAGAGTTAAAGCTTTATAAATGATTTTGTTAAAAGTTGTATTTATAAGCATATAAAATGAATAACATTAGCTAATAGAAATATAACAATATACATATGCATTTCTACTTCTTTCTTTTCTGGCATTAAAACCTAGACATCAAGAAAATCCATTGCTATTAAAAAAATAAGAACATTAGATTTAGAATCTAATAAATTGCATTAGACAGAAAAAATGTACAATCCAGAGTAAACTATGATACTTTTGATTCTAGAAATATTTAGAATAAGAGAAACCCTAATAAAAGAAAATTTTAAATATAAGAATATATGAAGTAGGATACAATATATAGTGCCATAAGATAACTCAAGCAATAATACAGGATATACTACTAATATTACATGATATACCACAAATACAGTATATAGCATACTATTAGAAGTACATAAACATGTTATATCAAGAAAAAATATCTATGACAACTTTTTGTGATATTTTAATGTAAGATATTACTCAAAAGGGCCTATCAACTTAAGTTCATAAAGTGGAATCCAAGTAACCTATTTATACAAATAATATATCAGTTTGTTTACAATGATACTAGGAAGCTAGATTTGGCAAAAAAATGTTTCTTAAATTTAATTTTTTTGTTTTTTTTCTATTGTAGTAGTGCTGCACTTTGCTTTTAAAATTTGCATTTTTAAATTGGACCATAGGTGTGAAATCACATGTAATATCAGGACAAAAACCCACCTAGTACCCATAGGTCAAGGTTGACAAAATTAAGATCAAAATCAAAGATCAATCATACATGTGCAACCTCCAAAATTCGGTCAGCCGTGCGACTTAGTTTTAACAAAAATGCGACGTAGTTTTTGGCCAAAAATGCGACTTACATTTAAAAAAACCCGAAAGCAAAATTAACGCAACTTTGGGTAAACGGCAGGAGTAACTATGACTGTTTTATTAAGCTAAAATGCCTCGTCAGCTACTTAGTACTACTCTTTAGGTTATTTTTGGGTGGGCATTTTTGCGACTTCCTTGATTGGCCGCCAAATCGGTCGGCCGGATCGGCCGACTCGGCCGACTGTTGCGCATGTATGTCAGATCAATGATTAAAAGGTAAAACATAATAGATACAAAGTATTTTAACTAACAAAGTTATGATATAATAAAAGGGGTCTATATGCACAACCTTGGGAATCACTTGGCTATTTCTATTAGCAACACATAGGCCTATATATGTCACAATTGGCAGAGAGCAATCAATAGTCTAATAGTCAAATAGCCAAAGTTATAATTATAGATATAGCAGTTATAGTTGGCTAAGAGCAGACTATTATTCTATCCAATAGCAACTTATATATGTTGCAAATAGAAATGGCTGGGTAAATCCCTATCCTAGGTTATGCCTAAACATAAATAGGGGTAGGACAAGATTTCAGTCTCAATCTCAACACTTTTTTCTATTTCAGTTTTAAGATCTCAAGAAAAAAGTCAAGATTTGTAACTGACTTTTTATGACTATGATATTATCAATATCATATTTGTATTTGATATATATATTACGTTATTAAAAATCTCAATATTATTTAATTAGTTTTTCTTTTTATTATTTTTATTGGACACAATATACAAATAACAATATTGGCATTGATAGATAGAATAGTGTAAATAGGCCTAATCCTCCTAGATGCTTATTAGGCTTAATGTTGTATCTCAAAAAATCTTTATTATCCTTTCTAAATTCTAAAAGTAATGCTTTTGAGTCTTACAAAGGAGATTCATGACTGTCAATATAACATAATATATTTATGATAATTAACTTTAACAACTATTTCAAGGATTAGTTTGATAATTAACATGTCAAATATTTTAGTGCTAGGTATGATTCAATTCTAAAGTTAATTCTAAAGTTAAACTATGTTATAATTTGTTAAAACTTGCATATTACTTTTGTGGAAAAAAATTGAAGGCAAAGAAATTTGGGCAAAAAGCTTAACATTGAAAAAAGTAGATCTGCTATAATTTCAAGTTGCTAACTTAGAGATTCTAATATATACAATATTTGGTCAATTACAAGTTGTCTCTGATGTAAGCCCCCTATGCATATCTTGCATACCTAGAAAGTAAAATATATATAGATTGGTTAAAAAACTTTTAAACAAGTTAGATAAAGAGGATAAACATATGTGCATTATACATATAAATAGATATATATAGTTTTTTGCATCAATTTAAAGCTCTCAAAGTATGCAAAAAAATATCTTAATTATTTATATTGTTCTTCCTTTTAAGTTTGTTTGTGTATTCTTTTGAAATATATCAATTAATATATTTAATTTTATTAAATATTTATTTATTTATTTATTTTCCCTATACTCATTACTAAAGACAAAGTGGCTTTTACCAAAATGGCTATTATTAAATTGGTTATCATTTGTTACCAAAGTGGCTATTTGCCTATTACTAAAGTGGCTATTAGGCCTATTCCCACTCCTAAAACTTACATAGAATATGCTAAAAAATTCTGGCATACAATGGACCCAAAAAATGGTTGGCATAAAGTATCTAGTATATGGCACAATCTGCCAGAAAATTGGGCCATAGAGCTAGCATATAGCATAGCTATTGGCATATAAAAGACCAAATGTCATAATGTAAAAAAGGCCTTATATTGCCACAATGCAAAAAATTTATGCATTTGAATTTATGGTATTGGGGGTCATTTTTTCTGGATGGGCTTACTATGTAACAGATTTGAGGATGTGAGCTATTACCAAAGTGGACTATTACTATTTAAAAAAAGGCATTGAAGTAATCATTAATATTTATAAATTTTGAATAAAAAACCTAGGCTTATACCTATGGTTATACTATACTTAATTTTTTTTAGAGTTAAAATCCTAATCCTATAGGAATTAAAGAATCAAATTTTTTAAGAGATCAAGACTTTAGCCAGATCAAGATCCCATCCAACTTTTAGCTAATCTCTATATATAAAAATGATAAATTATAAATTTTGGTTGTTTTGCCCAGCTAAACCATTTTGGCCATGGACATTTTGCCTTGAGACCATTTCACCCATAGCTAAACCAATTTGGCTATAGGTAGAGATGCTAATACTGGGATCCCAGTTTTGAAAAATACCAGATTTGGACCATTTTTGGCATTACCAATACTGGTATTAGGGTATGGTATTGGTCCAGTATTGATCTAAAATTATGTCTGTATTTTTACAAATTTGCAATTTTGTTTAAATTGCATTTTCCTAGAAATTAAAAAATGCTTTTGCTTTGGCTTTTTAGCTTTAAATATACTCAGAATTTGGGGATTTCTTATAATTGGGGAAAATGTTCAATTTATGCTACTATAAGGAGTAAGCCTGGGGATACTTCTAGTGGCATAAGTGTCCAAGCAGCAATACACTATATATCTAATCAGTCCTAGGGGGAGAGAGGAGAAAGGATCGGAGTTGCCTAGGAAATGGGTACCAATGGGGTATTTGAATAGCTAATGGGGAATTCTAACAGTTAATGGGGAATGCCAGCATAGAGTGGGATGCTTATAGGGAGTGGGGAGGTAGGAAGGCAAAATGCCTAATGAATCGGCACTGAGGCCTAATAGCAATTGTTAGTTACCCATTAGCTAAATATCACCATATATTTGCTCGTATTTATAGTAATTTTACCAAATATAGCAGACAATTATAACAAAATTTAAGCAATAGTACATATATATTAAGCATAATAAAGCAAGGTAATACATTTAACCACGTAATAAGGAAAAATAGAATTGAAACTAATTAGAAGACACATGATTTTTTGTGATCTATTTAATGAACAATATAGCTGTATTAAGGCGAATATGATAAGGCAATCAATAAAACAATAAGGTAAGGCTAGTAAGAATGCTACTAAAATGATAACTATTGTACAAACAATTACTACTACTTCACAAATTGATTGGATTTAAAAGTCAGGATGGTTCAGTAATTTATAAATTTATATAGATTTATAATGCATTCAAAAGATAGCCAATACAAAAATGACAGGTAAAATGCAATAAAATTTGACTTTTTTGAAATTTGGGAGCCAAAATATGAAAAAAGCTATTGAATACCGGTATTTAAAACTGGTATTGGCAAAATTCCTATATTGAATACTGGAATCCCAGTTTTGGGCAAGTCCAGTATTTTAGCATCCCTAGCTATAGGCATTTTGGCCAAAATTATGATTATATAATTTAGAGATACAACCCCTATTGGAATAAGTTTCAAAAACCCGCAGACATGCAACATAGGTGCCAAAATTGTACTTTCAAAAGTGCAATGTGACACCAAATTTTGTTGACTGGAGGGTGGCAACATGTGACATAACACCGATGTCTATTGACCAAATGACCAGGGGGGGATGGGGATGCCACAGCAGCCACGTTGCACATTGCCCACCTAATCAATCATGCACTTAGACTAGTCATCCTAGTCCTAAGGGGGGAGACCGCATGACCCACATGTCTTCACATTTCATTTAGATTTTTATTTTTTATCTGTCTGACATCATAAATAAAAGTATAAAACAAACATGACTGAAACATGACTGTCCCGCAATAGTGCTAGACAGCACTGTCGCACAATGCGACACACCACTTGATACCACTGTCGTGCAACGCAACACCAGGAAAATCTGAAAATGCGATAGATGGTCATCTGCATTTTGTCAACTTATTCCAATAGGGGATATAAACATATATATCTTTATTTTCATTTTTCAATGCTAATTTTTTGTTTTAATGTATAACCAAATATGATCTAAATTGTTGCTATAAGTATAACAAATGTTATTGCATTATTGCAATATTGTTTATTACTAGGCCCCTATTATAAATTATTATGAGTTTTTTAAAGTCATTCCATTTAAAAGTATGACAATTAAAGCCCATTTGAACAATCAAATAATGAAAAAAGGTTTGGTCTAAAATGAATAAATTGAATTAAAGTTAGGCCTACAATATACATATTTCTTAGTCAGTCAATAATTCAATATGCTACTATTCTCTTTTATTTTTATTTTAAGTTACTTTTCTTCAAGTTTATGCATTCATTGCACTACCTTGGCCAAACAGGGGCACTTGGAAGCAAAATGGTCTATATGGGCAAAACAGTCTATGGGCAAAATGGTCTAGGGGCAACATGTCCATGGCCAAAATGGTTTATGGGCAAAACAACTGGTTACCATAAATTATATATGAATAAAAATTTACTACTAGTAAACTACTTTGAGTACTTATATTACTATTTTAGTCAATGTATATAAATTTATAAAATATTAAATAGGCAGTTGTTATTGTTATAGTTACCATATAAATAGCAAGACGGTTATTTTTACAGTTAATACTTAAAACAAATCCATAATATACTAAAATACCATCTAAATGAAGTGACAAACTTGCTAGGCCTATGCAAATACTATGTCCTATGATGGTTAAATTTAAAAAATAAAAAAACACTTTATTAATAAATATGATGGTAACTTCTAGTGGTTCTTGTCATGGTAGCTTACTTTAGGTAATTTTTAACTATTACCTTGTAATTTAACAGAAATTTCTTCCACATAACTGTAAAAATAGCCATTTTGCTTCCTATCTACAGTGACCATAAAAATAACAGTTTGGCTATTTATACAGTTACATTAAGTAAAGACCATAGGCCCGCATAGTGTCTTATGCGTTAACTGTAAAAAAACTGTTTTGCTATTTATACATTCACGGTAACAATAACAACTGCCTATTAAATAAGCAATGCTACCAGACTAGCCTAAGTTATAATATTGCTGGTTTTTGGCACTATAGTCAGACAGTATAAAAACTAAATATTGTCTTTAAAGTTATAATTTAATTTATAATAATTTATAATTGGGCCTAGCTGTAATTTGTAATAGTTACTTCAAGTTCAAGTTATAGATGCTTAATATTACTAGTTAAATGATTTAGTCTTGATAGTTGAATTTACTTAAGTCAGAGTTTGTGCTAAATTGTAAATCCATTCAATGAATTTTTGCATTAATCGATTTATCTTAAGCCTGATATTTGATACGCTAGACTTATACAGAATTCTATAGGCCCACCACTGCACTTGACTGACAATGAACTGTTGAGTCTTGGCTTCGGTCATGCAAGAATTGGTGATATCCTTTCTTGTTTTGAATCGGTGTTTAGTGTACTTACACTGTCATGTATATCTGACCAACTAGATATAAATTTTGGAAATAAAATGCTTTAATCATATTAACCTACTAATAAAAAATCATCAACAAAGCATAAACTGCATTTTTTGTTAAAGTACTCTCGTGGTAAAAAAGTGCGCATAAATTTAAATCCATTCGTAAGACCAGGTCGATCAGTCCGACCAGTCTGCAATGCTGCATGCATCTTGTTTGACGCCCCTTGCTAAATCGTGAACGTCTCTACGTTTATTTTATTTGAATTGAAAAGCACGGTTGTTACTGTAAGCTTTTGTCACAGCTATTTGTCTCGCATATTTCAGGTAAGATATGTAAACTTTGCACTTTGCCAAACTGTGTTGCGTGTGCGTAGAAGGCTACAGGTCAAAAGGGCGACAGATCAAAAGGGCGACAGTCAAAACGGCGACAGTCAAAAGTACAACTCTAATACATTAAACTATCGTACTATCGTATAAACAAATGCAAGTCTTATAATACCCTGTCGCCCTTTTGACTGTCGCCGTTTTGACTGTCGCCCTTTCGACTGTCGCCCTTTTGACTGTCGCCCTTTTGATCTGTCGCCCTTTTGATCGGTTCCCTGCGTAGAATACATGTACATGTAATAAACAAGGACGACTTAGTCTAGCTTAAGTTGTCTTCGCGGTAATAAGTGCAACAATTTAACGTAAAAAACGAAACTGCGTCTATATACGAGTAATTGAAAGTCGATTGCAATAATGTAAGACACCACTGAACTGACCTGAAATGAGATGATAAGATGAGAAAACTGATAAAAACTGACCAAATACGCCAACTGTTTAACAGATACTTACTGCTACATGTAATATTTATACAAGGATGCAAGGTATACTAATTTATATCGAATATGTCCTACGTTTTAATTACTTTATATACTAATATAAATTATAGTTTTACATGTAAGACATTGATTATTTGGATGTCCCAGATTTGCAGAAGATTTACATCAATAAGCTATAAAATTGTTTTTGTGCTATCAGGGCCGATACTACATGTCTAATTGGAGCCAATACATGTAGTAAATAACTCTTGAAACATAATTCATCGTGGATAACTACACTGTACAGTGGTAACGTGCCAACTATTGTGACTAATATTTTTTTCATAATCTGTGTGATAAATTAATTCATCAGCAAAGCTCCTAATGAGACCTAGACGGAATTAAAATTAATTGTTTCATTCAGATGCTACTGACAGAGGCCAATAAAAATGCCCAATTACCTACGCGGGCCTGGAGCAAAATTTTTTTGCTTGACAGCAAAGGTTGAGGCCCTGCCTATTAATTGTCTTCAGAAGTGCAACTGCAGCTGTAATTAAAAGTCTGTATTATTCAGATTTGCTGTAAAAAAGCGGATTTATCAAGAAAACTGAGGTTCTAGCGAAAATACGTGGTGAAATCTGATGGTACTATATACACGAATGTATTCAAACTTTAATAGTAGGAATATTACAAGGAGGAATTTATTCCCACTAGAAAAGGGTTAACAACCGTTAAAAAGGAAAGCTCGTGTGTCAGGTATGCAGGTAGATTATTGTTAATAAAACCATTACTGCTAGACAATGGTCATTTTTGTTAGAGAGAGGACAGATGTTGATCTTGTTAGACAGGATCGATTTCTTTTAGAAAACAGCGATTTCTGTTAGACAGACGTGATTCCTGTTATGCAGGAGCGATTCCTGTTAGACAGGAGCAATTGGGTCTATGAAATTTGCTTGCGAGAAGTTTGCTTGCCGAAGTTTGCTTGCCGAGCTTTGCTTGCCGAACTTTGCTTGCCGAACTTTGCTTGCCGAACTTTGCTTGCCGAAGTTTGCTTGCAGGAAATTTTCTTGCGAGGTTTGCCAGCCAAAGTTTTGCGGGACCTTAAAGAAACCTATTTTTGAGCTCTTGTATTTCTAATTTTCATTTTCTAAGATCACTGCAACACTGCATCACTGCAATTATCATACCTGCTCAATCGTGCTGAAATCAGGAACTACAAATATTTATACTGTTACCAATCCCTATCTACCTATACTAAATCTCTAAGCATTCTATATACTACATTCTTAGAATGAAACTCTATAAGCCTAGTTTGAAAACTTAGTGTCAAGTCAGTTTACGTCGACCATGATAAGAATCCACTTGCAAAGCATCTGTAGTAAGTAATAATTGACTGACCAACTTTACAAGCAATCAAAACAAGCAAGCAAACAAGAAAATAATTCTGCAAGTTAAAATCTTGCGATTGTGTGATTGCAAATTTTTAGAAAGCAGACATCAAAATTTCGCAAGCAAAGTTCGGCAGGCAAAGTTCCTGCAAGCAAAGTTCGGCAAGCAAACTTCCCTCAAGCAAACGTCGTACTCCCGAGCAATTCCTGTTAGACAAGAGGATTCTTGTTAGACAGCTGTGATTCCTGTTATACAGGAGCGGTTCCTGTTAGACAGGAGCGATTCCTGTTAGACAAGAGCAATTCCTGTTAGACAAGAGGATTCCTGTTAGACAGCTGCAATTCCTGTTAGCAGCTGCGATTCCTGTTAGACAGAAGCGATTCCTGTTGTGCAGGAGCGGTTCCTGTTAGACAACAGCGATCCCTGTTAGACAGGAGGATTCCTGTTAGACAGCTGCGATTCCTGTTAGACAGCTGTGATTCCTGTTAGGCAGCTGCGATCCTGATAGACAACAGCGATTCCTGTCAGACAGCTGCGATTCCGGATAAAAATGAGAGATTCCCGTTAGACAGGAGCGATTCCTGTTATGCAGGAGTGATTCCTGTTAGACAGGAGCGATTCCTGTTATGCAGGAGCGATTCCAGTTAGACAGGAGCGATTCCTGTTAGACAGGAGCGATTCCTATTAGACAGGAGCGATTCCTGGTAGATAGCTGTAATTCCTGTTAGACAGCTGTGATTCGACGCACAATTACCTGACTTTCGCTCTTCTACAGAAGACAAGTACTTGAACACGGAATTGTTTCAATGCGGGCATTAAAAGTTGTCGCCTTTAAACTAGAATTTACGAGACACTGGAGACAAAGACTAGAGAACTCTTTAAAGCTAAGTCAGCTCAAACGGTACTTAACCGATATGTATTTCCTAGAAATTTCCAATCCAGAATTAAAAGCGCACCCCTATCACAGTTTAGATTGGCAAGCAATTAACACAGGCCTGCGAAACAATAAGGACTGCGAGACCAAGGATCCCTTGCAAGAATGGGACCTGCAGCCCAGAGTTAAGTACTTTACCTGATTACTTGATCAAGATAGGCCGGGACATTATAGAAATTCTAGCAAAATACATCAAAGACTTGACAAGCTGGAATGCAACTGCAAAAAATAAGCTCCAACACTCTGTTTCTCTGTTTGCTCACGAGATTTTTGACTCCCCAATACGTCGTTTTAACTCCCCAGACTTATTATCTGCAGCTGGTTTTCAATTCCACCTGCATGCCCAGCTGCCTCTAGCCTCATCAATCGATGGAGAATGCTTAGGGATTACTGAGAAAAGTAACAATTGTAACAAAAAATTCTAAAATCCAGGCACCAATTCAGATATGACTTTCGCCAAAAAAGCAGAAGTCATTTAGGTGGAACCAAAAAACTATTAAGTGAATGGGAAAATGGGTACATTGTTCTCTCGGCTTTGTACTTTTAAACTACGAGCGTAGATATATAGCATTGGGGCAAAGCAGTGGTCACGCGCGCTCAGAGAAATGCATCAGATATAAGCGACGCGAAGTCCTTTCTCTCTCTCTCCGACATTCTCTCCTTGTCTCACAGCAATTTGACTGAAGCTGAGAAGCAGCACTAGATTCCTTTAGCAATGTTTTGCTAATCGATTGGCTGAGTTTCTGTATAGTTTAAATTGGCCTTTTTTATTCCACCGACTGGAGAAGAAATTATGCTTGATTAGAAACTAAAGTGCAAGCAGGGCTTGAGGATGACTTATTGTTGCAGAGACTGTTAAAATTATCATGTTAGATGAAGATTCGTTCATGTTAGACATTTAGGATACCACCCTTAGAGAGATTCCTGTTTGAAGAGGACATTTCCTATTGGACATGAGTGATACCTGTTAGACAGGAGCAATTCCTGTTAGACATTAGCGATTCCTGTTAGACATTAGCGATTCCTATTAGACATTAGCGATTCCTATTAGACATTAGCGATTCCTATTAGACATTAGCGATTCCTATTAGACATTAGCGATTCCTATTAGACATTAGCGATTCCTATTAGACATTAGCGATTTCTGTTAGACATGAGTGATTTCTGTTAGAAGTGATTCCAGTTAGACAGGAGCAATTCCTGTTAGACAGGAGTTATTCCGGTTAGACAGGAGTGATTCCTGTTAGACAGGAGTGATTCCTGTTAGACAGGAGCAATTCCTGTTAGACAGGAGTTATTCCGGTTAGACAGGAGCGATTCCTGTTAGACAGGAGTGATTCCTGTTAGACAGGAGTGATTCCTGTTAGAAAGGAGTGATTCCTGTTATAAGGGATTCCTGTTAGACAGGAACGATTTCGGTTCGACATTAGCGATTTCAGTTAGATAACAGCGATTCCTGTTAGACAAGAGTGATTCCTGTTAGACAAGTTCATTTACATTATCATCCAATACACCATTTTGCCGATAAAACAAAGGAACAGTTTAACCCATGCACACAGAGGATAATTTCCCTTGATTTCCCTCACCCAGTCCCTCGGCCCTGCAGAATGTCGTCGCTCAAAAAATCGGCAGCGAATGGTCAGCGCAAGCAGCGGGCGTCAGTTTCCATGGAGACAGCCGACCATGTTCCGGCCAGGCGCAGCAGCAACAGCAGTTCCAATGTGGAAGCCAAGCGAGTGAGCTTCGCGCTGGGTCCCGGGCTGAAGCTGCCGTCTCGTGATGGCCCGGACGGCGGCAACCGCGGCAGCGACGTCAGAGGACGCTTCAGCCGGCTGAGCGTCGGAGTTGTCTCGGCGCTGCGCTTCGCCAAGCTGCACGCGTCAGGCCTCAGCGGACGTCAAAGATCGGCATCGACGGTTGCCTTGTCGAGCGCCGGTGGATCGTCGGGCTTTGGAAGACGGTCCAGCACTTTGGGTGAGGTTTTGACTGGGATGGGAGAGGGAGGGGAGAGAGATGGTAGAGTGATGGGAGAGAGATGGTAGAGTGATGGGAGAGGGATGGGAGAGGGAGGGAGGGAGATGGTAGAGTGATGGGAGAGGGATGGGAGAGATGGGAGAGGGATGGGAGAGGGATAGGAGAGGGATGGGAGAGAGATGGTAGAGTGATGGGAGAGGGATGGGAGAGATGGGAGAGGGATGGGAGAGGGATAGGAGAGGGATGGGAGAGAGATGGTAGAGTGATGGGAGAGGGATGGGAGAGATGGGAGAGGGATGGGAGAGGGATAGGAGAGGGATGGGAGAGAGATGGTAGAGGGATGGGAGAGGGATGGGAGAGAGATGGGAGAGGGATGGGAGAGGGATAGGAGAGGGATGGGAGAGAGATGGTAGAGGGATGGGAGAGGGATGGGAGAGAGATGGGAGAGGGATGGGAGAGGGAGGGAGGGAGATGGTAGAGGGATAGGAGAGGGATGGGAGAGATGGGAGAGAGATGGGAGAGGGATAGGAGAGGGATGGGAGAGAGATGGTAGAGGGATAGGAGAGGGATGGGAGAGGGATGGGAGAGAGATGGGAGAGGGATGGGAGAGGGATAGGAGAGGGATGGGAGAGAGATGGTAGAGGGATGGGAGAGATGGGAGAGGGATGGGAGAGGGATGGGAGAGAGATGGTAGAGTGATGGGAGAGGGATGGGAGAGATGGGAGAGGGATGGGAGAGGGATGGGAGAGAGATGGTAGAGGGATGGGAGAGGGATGGGAGAGAGATGGTAGAGGGATGAGAGAGATGGGAGAGAGACTTTAGAGGGATGTGAATCCCTCTAAAGTCTTCCGAGATTAATGGGCAGAGATGGAGCGGTGCATGGGGAAACGCTGTCTGTAGAAAGAATGTCTTACAGTTGCAGCAACAGCAGCTAAGACAGAGAGTGCGAATCATGAATTGCATGGGAAATCTTAAATGTTATAAAAATCTGCTGGACTATTTTTGAAATTAGTTTTAAACCTGATATTTATGTAACTCAAAAAGATGTACTTTTAGGATTTTCAGGCTTAGCGAGAAGTGTCAGTCTTTATAAAAAATTGTCTAGATTTTAATTACGCTTCGAGTTTAAGCACACAGCCTGATAAAATTCGCAGTAAATTTGCTCTGGCCAAGTAAACTGAAATCCATACGATAATTTTACCTGAGCTACTGATAAGGCTAAACAGTGTTGACAAGCTGAAATTTCCTGACTTGCCATAATCTGTCTTTTCGGGCGAGTGCAAACTGTCACAATAAATAGTGATAAAATTCTATATACAATAAAATATTGATGCAAGATTTGATAATTTCTAAAAATATTACAGATGTTTGGGTAACACACTAGCCCGCTGTGCTCGTCTGGAATGCAGAGCTGTGACTGCAAAACTGCTCAAGCAAAGACAATGAGGCAGGCGACAGCGGCAGCAACTGCTTACAGGGGGTGGGGGGTGGGCCCGGGCAGGGGGTGGGGGCGACTATAGGAGTGCCAAAAGGGGGTCTCTGCTTCCACCGCATTGGTTGTCATAGGCACCAGAGTTTTCGTTATTTTCTTTCCTACATGCCCGTCTGTCTGTCTCAGCTTTGCAATATGCGCTTACAGTGCGCTGTGGACCTCTTCTCCCTCTCGCTCAAGAGAGAATTTAAATAAGACAAAAACAACAACAGACAGATAGTTGAAACCAATATCTAGACTACAGAAGAGACCTAATTAAAATAGGCTCGATCTACCCAACAATTAGTGTAGAAGTTGGCTGAAAGTTGTAAAGCACTTTGTCTTGGTCTGACCGAACCGCTCTCAGCATGGCGAGCAGGCTGGTAGGAAGGAGGGTGTCTATGGCACCAAGTGAGTACTACTCTGCCGTCTGCCCTTGTCCTACAGTTTACTCAACTCTTAAATTACCGTATTTGCTGTAGATAAACATGTGAAAATTAATTATAGCTCTCACTTATTCTCGTCTTATCTCTTGCGCATTTCTGTGTGCGCTGGTATTAACAAAGGACAAGCCTAAACTGCTCAACAGCAGCTGTGGTTGCGGCTCCCATGCACTTTTATGCTGCTGTGATGAGGCTGCTCTAATGACAATTAACTGATTCTGCCGCTCAAAGTTCCTAGAGACAAAATTGATTTATAGAGACAAAAATCCCATTCTGTTGCTCTCTGACTTCACTACTCTCCCTGCCCTCTCATCTCTATTCCCTCAGCCCTCTCCCCTCTACTCTATCTGCCATCTCACCTCTACTTTATCTGCCCTCTCCCCTCTACTTTCTCTACCTTCTCGGTTCTCCCCTCTATTCTATCTGCCATCTCACCTCTACTCTCCCGCACTTTTCCCTCTACTCTCCCTGCCCTCTCACCTCTACTCTCCCTGCCCTCTCACCTCTACTCTCCCTGCCCTCTCACCTCTACTCTCCCAGCACTCCCTCCTCTACTCTGCACTCTCCCCTCTACTCTCTCTGCCCTCTCACATATACTTCTTCTGCACTCTCCCCTCTGCTCTCTCTGCCCACTCACCTCCAATCTACCTGCCCTCTCACCTCTACTCTTCATGCCCTCTCAACTCTAATCGCTCTGCCCTCTAACATCTAATTCTTCTGCACTCTCCCCTCTACTATCTCTGCTCTCTCACTTCTACTCTCCCCTGCCTTCATCTCTATTTTCCATTAATTTAATAAGTTTCACGAAACCTTCCCCAGACCGGCTCCGGAGGCAAAAACGCGACCCGAGCGGCCTCGCAGACCTCGACGAGGATGCCGGCGGCTACCCAAACCGGCCGAAGAATGCCATCTACAATGAGGAGATCGCGAGGCTGCGTATTCGAGACGAGGACTTAAACAGGGTACTTTTCATGCCCTATGCCGTTGTATCTGCTAAAGTCCGGGAAGCTTCTCACAGGCCTCTCCGCTCCCCATCAGTGCTTGAGAATCTGCCTCTCCGCTCTCCATCAGTGCTTGAGAATCTGCCTCTCCGCTCTCCATCAGTGCTTGAGAATCTGCCTCTCCGCTCTCCATCAGTGCTTGAGAATCTGCCTCTACTCCCTGAGCAGTCGAACGAGCCGACCCAAAACCCGCAGATCACCCAGGAGGTCCGCATGGAGGCCGCTGCCTCTGGGGCCGCCATGTCGACTCGAATCGCCGACGTCGCGCCATCGTCGTCCCGTCGCGTGGCGGTCCGCAGGGAGATCCCTACGGCGTTGCGCCGCCCACCGCTGCGTCGTTTTGCGCTGTTGCGACGCGCCGCGCCCGAAGACGACGAAGCCGTCGACGACGAGGCAGTAACGACGGAAGAAGCGGAAGACGTTGACGATGTTTGGCTGCAGCCGCGAATCCAGCAGGCGGCGCCGGGACCCCGGCTGGACAGTCGAGGCAACGTGGTGCCGCACAGCCTTCTGGGCCGGCCCGAGGATTTCTACAAGATGGGCCTCCAGCGGGGCCACCTGCGGCCCGAAGACTTGCCGCCGGCTTATCGGCAGCTGGCCGCCCCTGTCCCTGCCGATGAAGCTGATGCCGATAACGGCGACCAAGGAAGCTGGATAGAGCAGACTGCCGATCAAGGTTGGCAAGCTGTTGAAGTTGACAGGATGTAGCAGATTGGGGGGGGATAATTCTTGATGGAGCTGGCTTGATGACGTGAAGATATTTCCTAGAAGCTAGAAGGATGTTCAAAGAGGAAAGATAGGGGAGGATCAGGGATAGGAAAGAAAGCATGACGTGAGGGATGAAGCATGGCGTGAGGGATGAAGCATGGCGTGAGGGATGAAGCATGGCGTGAGGGATGAAGCATGGCGTGAGGGATGAAGCATGGCGTGAGGGATGAAGCATGGCGTGAGGGATGAAGCATGAAGTGAGGGATGAAGCATGGCGTGAGGGATGAAGCATGGCGTGAGGGATGAAGCATGGCGTGAGGGAGGAAGCATGTCGTGAGGGAGGAAGCATGAAGTGAGGGAGGAAGCAAGACGTGAAGGAGGAAGCATGACGTGAAGGATGAAGCATGCGTGAGGGATGAAGCATGGCGTGAGGGATGAAGCATGCCGTGAGGGAGTTCAAAAAAGGTTTCTGCAATCTGGAAATTATTGTTGGGCTTTATAATTACGATTATTCAAATAATTTTCAGCTACTTCTATCGAGGGCTGCTACTCTAGAGCAGGTGGCACCAACCAGGGGTGAGTGTTTCGCATTGCACTTTTAGTGTAGCTGTAGGCAGAAAAGTCAAGTGTCCGATTTCTGCTGAGTTCAGCCAACAATTAGCAACTTGTTTTGAGAGTTGAGGCATGGAATTTTCCTGCTGTCTACAGACACACCAGAAACTTCGCGCTTCCTGCCATGGAGTCGTCGTCGGGAGAGGCGGCCGGGCAGGAAGTGTCAGCAAGGGACCACAACAAGAGAGTCCTGGCCGAGTCCGGCTTTCAGGTGCGGCGGCTGACCGAGCACCAGGGCGAATGGTGAGCGGTCTATCTATCTATCTATCTATCTATCTATCTATCTATCTATCTATCTATCTATCTATCTATCTATCTATCTATCTATCTATCTATCTATCTATCTATCTATCTATCTATCTATCTATCTATCTATCTATCTATCTATCTATCTATCTATCTATCTATCTATCTATCTATCTATCTATCTATCTATCTATCTATCTATCTATCTATCTATCTATCTATCTATCTATCTATCTATCTATCTATCTATCTATCTATCTATCTATCTATCTATCTATCTATCTATCTATCTATCTATCTATCTATCTATCTATCTATCTATCTATCTATCTATCTATCTATCTATCTATCTATCTATCTATCTATCTATCTATATCTATCTAATCTAGATCTACATGTAGCGCAACAAAGTAGCACGATGATCTAATACTATATTTTATGATCAGTGAATACTAGCCTGACCAACAATCCATAGTTTCAATAGGAATAAATTCCCCTCTTTTTCCTCCCTCTTTTGCCGGGGTATTGTAACTTTTGGTCTGATTTGGGGCTTACATGTACATGTATATTGGGCTAACACAAAAATTTTGGCTGGTCCGCATGCACTCCCCCTACTGTAAAAATCCTGCAGGATCCACCACTGATCTAGAGCGTTGTTATTCTGTTGTGAAAGGTTATTATCATTTTCATATGAATAAATGAGCACAGACGTCCTCCACAGAGCAGAGGGTCAAAAAATATAAAAATACTATTTCAAAAATCTTCGGAGAAGCATTCAAATGTCAAGTTTAACTCGTTGTTATATACGTTTTTTGTTAATACACGTAACGCTTTGGATAATACAAACTGTGTACGCATTATTATAAGCAATTCTCTCTATGGTCAGGGCACCTGCCGATAGGAGTAGGTCAGTAGTCGATAAGTCGATCTCCCGTGACTGAAAAAATACGCGTCCTGTTCAGGAATCGGCACTCGCTGTGACGAAGTCGTAGGCCTACTTTTGTTTTGCTGACGTTGATAAGTTGCTCAAACCGTGACACTCGCAGCAGTCATAATATGCAAAGATATAGGCAAAATTGACATTGGTTTGAAAGAAATTGGATCAAAGTTTCTTTATCTTTCTTTATCAAAGTTTCTGTGTACTTGCTTATTGTGCTATGTATTTAGCGACAGGAAAAGCTAAGCTGAGTTTAAAATCAAAAAGAAAGGTATAGGAGGATTAGTATTATTAGAAGACTAGGCCCCTAGGTTGAACACCTGGAGGCTTGACTAGACCCCTGTAAATTTATAAAATCTTGCATTTGTTATCATGTTCAGGCCCTCCTATTTAATTTCATAGTAAATTTAGTCATCATTAGCCCCCCCCCCTTATCAATTTTATAGGCCCTACTATTACCTAGTCATTGTCATAGCATAGGCCAAGGCCTACCTATTCTCTACTTTAAATAAATGTATTTATTTAATACTAAGGCCCTATACAGATACTTAGGGCTTAGGCTTAAAGATAAAGGTCTACCCAAAATTTAATATCAGTTCATACACAAAATTTTTATACTTTTTTTACAAAATTTGTAAAAATCAATGCAGTGCCAATATTGGCAATAAAACGACATTTACTTAGGATCCACATCCACCTAGTAGCAAAAGATTGAATAGGTAGAACTTAATATACAGTATGGCAAATTGGCAAAATAAGTAAGATTTAAAGAGGGTACGCCTAGTTCATTTGTTTGCTTTGTTATTAAATATTGAGGAGTAAAAAAACTTGATTACTAGCTGGGTTTGCCTAATTGCCTAGTATATATTTATAGAGAAATCAACAATGTTTTAGAAAGTTCTCTAGGATTAGAACAAAGATATTGTTTTATAATATATTTGGAACTATTAAAAGTAAATGCCTTTAATAATAATATAGCTAATAATTAAACCATAAGTATATTAATTTTAAGCAAAAAAATATTTAGTTCAGCCTAGGGGGCCTATAGAAATTTGCAAAAAAATGAATAAATTTCTTTGACTTAATGTAGACATTTTACTTATATGGGATATGCAAAGATAATAAAAGTTTCTAGAAATTACAAGGGCTATTAGAAAAGTTTTGCTTATTGGCCAATCTTTTTTAATAATTCACATAACAAAATATAGCTAAGCCCAGGCTATTGCCTGGTATAGGCCTATAATGTGCCTATTACAAAAAAATTGGCTTAAAATCTTGAAACCTAGCTTCACAGTAGAAAATTTATAAGTCTTATTATAAACACCTCCATTTTTGACAAGTTCTAACTGAAGATCTTAGAGTCAGGAAGATTTGTGCAAAGTGGGTATCTCAAATCCTGTCAGGGAAACAAAGTCTATCACACAACTCTCAGTGTAGCTCATCTGCAAAGATACAGGTGCAAGGGACTTCAGTTTCTTTAAAGAATTGTGGCTTGTGGCAAAGTGCATGTTGGTGCTAGCCTGGCTCTCCAAGGCCAGTGAAGGTTGCAAAGAGCATTGCTTAACTGAAAATTATGCATGTGACTTTTTTTATCATAAAGGCATCATCTTCAATCAGGCTATTCTTGCCAGCCAGACAATCAATGGTGACTATTTTTTGAAAGTGTTGTGCAAGGTACAAAGAGCCAGTTGCAACAAAAGGCCAAGCTTGCATGCCCAGGGCCCAATCCTGCTGCAAGACAAGCTGCTCTACATTGCAAAAAAATTGTGATTCAAGCCATCTTCTCATGGGGCTAGGAAATTCTTCTGTATTGGCCTTATTCGCTGGATCTTAGCCCATATGATTTTTTCCTCTTCCCTAGGATCAAGGAGGCAATATGAGGCCAATATTTTAGCAGCAAGGAAGAAGTCAATGAGGCTTATTGCAAAGGAAGGGCAGGATTGGCAGCCACAACAAAGAGCAGCATTAGTGCCAGCATTGATGGACTTGTGTGGCAGTAGGAAAAATGCCTTGAGGCTAGTGGCAAATATTTTGAGTGATGAGATGCTGATAGAGTTTTTTGATAAGTTTTATCTTTTAATATGGCTTAGTTTTAATTTTATTGACTAATAAGCAAAAATTTTCTGATAGCCCTCACAGGGACATTGGAATAATGTTACAACAATAGCACAAACTACAATTTAATTATAATTTTTGTTTATTTAATTTCAATAAATTAATTATGATTAATTTTCAATTCAAAAACGTATAAAATTTATTTTAAAATATGCTGTGTCTACAACCTAAAATGTTTTAAAAACTAAAAAATCCCTAAAATTAAAACTAGAAAATTTGAAATTAAGTTGAAAATTAGGCCATGAAAGAAAAAATTGCATGTCTATTGTTATTATAAGTTAGGAAGCATAAATTGATAAATAGAGTTTTACTAGAAATCCAGCCTATTTGGGGAGTGCAAAAGGGAAAATGAAAATATTGCTAATATATTAATGAATAGACCAATGTTTCCAGTAAGCCCTGGAATCTCAGCAATTCCCCCAGCTATACGCTTTGACAATAGCATCTTAGCAATGCTCCTAGTAAGCCTTGACATCTCAACAAATATTCAAACAATCAGTTCTGGATTCAAACAATTCAAGTTGAAGACAGATATTCATAAATTTTACAATTTAATAAGCTAGGTATAGCTATTTATAACTCATAGCATCAGCTCAAGAATTGAAGTTCAGTCTATGGCCATAAACATATTGAGCTCTCAATGCAAGAAAAATACATTAATTAGATAGGGAGAATACAGTTTTTCGAATATTTAATCCCTTTAACATTGAGCAATTTCTTAGCCACGACCCATGTATTGTCATACTGTAGAAAAATTTCTAATCAAATAGTGCAAGTTTGGTGGAAATCAATTTGAGAAAAATAATAGACAGACAGACAGACAGAGACAGCTTAGATTTAGTATATTAGAAGAAGATTTGTTTAGGCCTAATTTAAATGTTTGTAAGTAATATTAATGGTTAACAAGAAACAAGAAGTCTAAGAAGTTAGAAACAAATCCATACATGCCTAACCTCAAAATTTCACCCGTCCAGTGCAACTTAGTTTTGTCCAGATTTGCAACTTACCTATGCACCACCACACTTAAGGACCGGGGGGGGGGTAGCACGCCTCTGCTTATTGAAAAATGGAAGTACCTCATTTCTCTTCCCTTTCTCCTGCCTCCACGTTCTTTACCAATTGATTTATCATTCACTTATGCAGCATTGCAGACTGCAGTACTAAATTTCACTGTACCCTGTAGGCTACACTCTATATACTGTACTGTATATGTCTGGCAAACTAACTTGTGGATGTATACTAGTGCACTCATATATGTATAGGTGTATATTCTTTGAGTCATTATATATTTCACTTGCACCTGACACCTGCACCTGACTATATGAGGGCTGAGCAATAAGTTTCCGGACATGCCCAGACAGAAATAGTTAAAGAGAAAAAAAACAGTTACATCTTTTCAAAGTACTCTTCAGCAGATTCGATGCAAATTTTCATGCGCTTAACCATTTGCTGAAGCAGCTGGAGCAATCTGAAGCAGGCATCTCCTCTACATGCTAGATGAAGGCCTCCACTGCAGCTTCTGGTGATCCATAGCGGATTCCACGCTGCCCACGCATCCTGTACTTGATTTGTAGAAACACAAAGTCATAGGGGCCAGGTTGGGGCTATAGGGTGGATGACGATGCTCTTGAATGTGCTCTTTGGCCAGGAACTCTGCCCACCTGTCAAGCCTTATGGGCCGAGGTGTTGTCGTGATGGAGAAAGATGCCCCAAGCTTGAGTCCTTGGGCGACGCCTAGAGAGAATGCTCGGCACTTCTGGCAGGCAAACATTGGCGTACTAGTCACCGGTGACTGTGCACTGCTGCACGAGTGGAACTGTGGCCAGATGACCAGTTTTCACCACAAAAATGGCCACCATCTACTTCGCCACACTGCACTCTTGCCGAAGCTTGGATGGTGGGGTGCTGCCAACTGGAGTCCACTGGGCCGACTGCTGCTTAGTCTCTGGGTCAAAACTATAGATCCCGGACTCGTCACCACTGTCAATATCCTAGACCAAGTTTGAGCTGCCTCCATTGAATCTGTCGAGCATAGTGCAGCACCAGGTTACCCGAGCCTCCTGCTCTGGAGTCAGCTGATGAGGCACCTAGCCATACATGCGCAACTGCTGGCCAACCTGGCCGATCTGGCCACCGTAAATTGTGGTGGACCAGGGTCTACCCCTGGAATATAGATGTAATACTAATTAGATAATGAGGCATTTAGCCCTTATAAGACAGTCAAAGTTACTCTTGCTGTTTACCCAAAATTGCGTTAATGTTGCTCTAGGGTTTCTTTCACAGGTAAGTCGCATTTTCGGTCAAAAAGTAAGTCGCATGGCCAGTGTAAATCAGGGGGGTTGCGCATGTATGCACCTAGCGTGCAAAAATCTTGCTCAGGTTGAGCTGTGAATGCAGAATTGTCCTGGTGGATCTTGATGAGATGCCCACTTCTGCCTCTATCTGGGCCATAGTCACTCAGGCATCATCCTCAACTATGGCCCAGATAGCAGCAACATTATTCTCAGTTGTTGCAGAGACAGACTGGCTGCTGCGCTCCTCATCATCCAGACTCTAGCTTGCCTGCCGCATTGAAATTCAGCAAACCAGTCAAAAACAGTGGATTTAGAAGGTTCTTCATCCACAAAAGCTCCTCGCAATTGCTCCAGACTTTCTTGCTGCTGCAAACCACTTTTAAAATCGTAATAAAACATTGCTTTAAAATGACTCCTATTGAGCTCCATTGTGAATTTGATAGATAGGGTGGCTATGCTAGCTTGGTTTGGGTGCTGCTCTGACTATATGACCAGTGTGTTTAAAACTGTATAAACATTGTACTTATATAATGTACTTGACACCTATGGTGTCAGATTTTGTCAGCCACCTCTCAACTATGCACACCCAGAAACTTTTGCTCAGCCCTTGTTTACTGAATACTGAAGATGCAATTCTGAAATATATTCTTTTAGATTTACTTTGTCTTGTCTCGTCTCAAAATTCTCGACTTATAAGCCTTTCTTGTCTCGAATCTTGTCTCAAATAAAATCTTTAATTTTGACAGCTCTACTCTTGATTGCAACTTAGTTCCTCTCGATTGCAACTTAGTTCCTCTCAATTGCGACTTAGTTTCTCCCAATTGCGACTTAGTTCCTCTCGATTGCAACTTAGTTCCTCTCGATTGCAACTTAGTTCCTCCCAATTGCAACTTAGTTCCTCCAAATTGTGACATATTAGTTCCTCTTGATTGCAACTTAGTTCTTCCTAATTGGGACTTAGTTCCTCTGTTCTCTTTTTTTCTCTTTCTCTTTCTCTGTCCCCTTTCCCTCTCTCTCTTCTTACTTTCTTTTCCTTTTCTCGTCCTTTCCTTTCTTTCTTCCCCAAATTTTCCATTTTTCCCATTTTCTATCTTGCAACTTACCTCGGCTGGTGGCCATTTCACCCGTCCAGTTTGGACGGGTCGGACAGGTGTTGGGCATGTATGAACAAATCTAAAGAACTGTGACCATAAATTAGATCTATTATCAGCAGGTAATAGTAGGCCACCTAATATGAGAAGTTGCAAAACAATTAAACTAGGTATTAGATAGCATTATAAAAACTTTTATAGGACTATATGTATTAAGACAGATCTTTGTAGTTGAGTTTTATCAACTTTATTACTCTAAGTTTATTGCCTTAGTCTGATTTGTCTGTGACTCTCTTGTTTTCACCTAGCATCAGTTTTTGCCATTGACAACTTGCTAACAACTATAGATATCTTAATGTTATTTGTGCAAATTTTAATTTAATTTATAAAACTGTATATATGCTAGTTAGTCTATATATTTTATTTGTTAGAATAATATAGAAAGACCCTAAAAATAAAATCCCTAAAAAGCCTGACATAAAAAAGTTTAAGTTGTGCAAATACCTTAAACATGGGTTTAAATATTAAAGTGCTATGCATTTTATTCAAATAATAGTAATTTAAGTTTTAGGCTATTGGTTTTGGCCAGTGTAGTAAACTATACTTTTTTGCAATTGAATTCGTCCAAACTGCAAAACCTTTTGTCCACTAACACTTTCTTAATGGGAGCTAAATTTAGATTGTACCATAGACAACTGTGTTCACGCAAAACGGTTCATCCAGTTTGTAAAACATTTCGTCTAAACCCTTCGTCCAAACAGCTAACAGCTAAACGGAGCAACTTTATTTGATATCACAAGGTATTGAACAAAGCAAAAACAGTGTCTCTTGTTAGAATGTTAGTTGTCTATGTCTATGGTATGATCTAAATTTAGCTCCCATTAAGAAAGCATTTGTGGATGAAAGGTTTTGCAGTTTGGACAAATTCAATCGCAAAAAAGTATATTTAGTTCATAGAATTGAGTTGAATTTATGAGTGTAGTTATTATAATATCCACTTCATTATAGCTTTGACTTGGCCCTATATAACTTCTTTGTCTTTCTTTAGGTTAAGTATCTACTCTTAAAGAAATTTGATTTAAGTTGCCAAAACTGGCCATTAAGATATTCTCTAATATCCTATTCAATATTGCTTAGTTAGTCATTATCTATAACTATTAATGCAGCTTGCAATAGATGTATAAGATCAAAAATGAAATTGACAAGCAGGAAAAGACCATTATCTATTCATGATAATTACTTAGAATGGAATAGCTTTTATATATAAATCTAGTATTTTACATATTTGTATTAAATTATTTGTAAATTAAATAAATAAAAAAGTTACAATTAAGATGAAAAATTAAAATTAAAAGTTGAATGCAAAGGCAAAAAAGAGTTAAAAAGAGAGAAAAGTAAGGAAAAATTAATGACCTCATGAACTAGTTTAATCAAATCATGATTGATTGTGATCATGTCCAATCCCAAGGTAGCAAGGTTGGTTGCATTGTTGGTTTTTTATTTTTTTTGAATTTTATTGATTTTATTGAATCTGTCTGTGGCTCTTTTTTCTGGCTAAGAGACTTTTCTATGCTAAAAGAACTTGAAAAGTTGTTTTCTTAATGCTTATGAAAGCAATTAGAGTAGGTCATGACTCAACTTGATTGGCTGAATACTTTTTTATTGGATAAATTTTGTTTAGTGTCCATTTTTTCTTTAAGGATTTACATATTAACTTCCTTAAGATAGGCCTAAGAAGTATTGCTACAATTTTTATTCAGAAAATTTGACTAGCTTTAATGTGATATTTGATTTGTTTACAACTTCTAGATGTCAGCAACCATTAGCAGTTATGAGCTGCTGCGGTTGAACAGGAAGGCAGAAAATGAGCGCCTCATTAAAGAATTATTTGGTGCTGAAGGTGTCCCAGATCTGCAACAACCAGTGGAGCAGCAGCGAGCAGCGTCAACAGCTGCTGTTGGCAAGGCAACAGTTGCTAGGCAAAAGCAGCCGAAACGAGCCTGTACTGTGCAAAAGAAGCGCAACCGGAATGATAGTGACAGCGACCCTGACTATCAGCCAGTGGCCAACTCAAAGAAGAAGATCAAAACTGCTTCTGCCTGTTCCAGCAAGTTCAAGAGTTCTAGCTCTGCTGTCATCGCGGCTTTTCTACCGACAGAGCCGCGCCAACTGCCGCCAAGGCGCGGTAAAACTGCCTGCGTCTACAAGGAGACGGATGAGCGCAGCTTGTACTGCTATGACTGCGGCAAAGAGGTGTTTGGCGATTGCTGCCAGCTGCATCAACGCTGGGTGAGCAATAAAATGCCGGATGGATTTGGCACTGCTGAGAATTTCTGTGATCTCACACTGCCTGACGGCATGAGGATCTGCCGCTCCGCTGTTGGCCGACACGCTGGCAATGGCGTGTGGGCCGAAGCTCCTATCGCTAGGGGCTCCATCTTCGGACCCTATCTTGGCCAGCGAATCACCGACAAAGCCACCGCCGAGGCGTCGTCCTACGCCTGGGAGATTCGACGCGACAAGTCTTGCGAATGGGTTGACGCCGCCGACATGCGCTTCTCCAATTGGATGCGCTACGTTAATTGTAGTAGGAACCTCTGCGAGCAGAACATGATAGCCTTCCAGTGGGATAATAACGTCTATTACATTGCTATCCGGGACATCAGTCCGGATCACGAGCTTCTAGTCTACTATGGCGACGAGATGGCCAAACTGTACAACATTGTAGCTGAAGACGGCGACAGCGCTAGCGACAGGCCGCTGTATGAAGAGGCCGACATTTTAAACTCGGGAGGCGATTTAATTTGCGGATTTTGTGAGAAAGTTTTCAAGAGTAAATCGAGTAAAATTGCTCACGTGAGATTGGTGCATCTGTTGGAGAGGCGATACGTCTGTTCTGTGTGTAAGGCTAGGTTTCAGCTGGAAGTAAATCTGACTGTTCATATGCGAGCTCATACAGGCGAGAAGCCATTCAGTTGCAGCTACTGTGGCAAGGCTTTCAGTCAAGACGGCCATCTCAAGAATCACATGCGCATCCACACAGGCGAGAAGCCATTCAGTTGCAGCTACTGTGGCAAGGCTTTCAGTCGAGACGACAGTCTCAAGACTCACATGCGCATCCACACAGGCGAGAAGCCATTCAGTTGCAGCTACTGTGGCAAGGCTTTCAGTCGAGACGACAGTCTCAAGACTCACATGCGCATCCACACAGGCGAGAAGCCATTCAGTTGCAGCTACTGTGGCAAGGCTTTCAGTCAAGACGGCAGTCTCAAGACTCACATGCGCATCCACACAGGCGAGAAGCCATACAGTTGCAGCTACTGTGGCAAGGCTTTCAGTGTGAACAGCCATCTCAAGTATCACATCCGCACCGTGCATAACAACAAGCGGCAATAAAAACTTGTCCAATCAATGAACATTCCCTAATCCAGAGTTTTAAATCATTTCGATACATATCGGAAATTAATTGTAAACATGAAAGTTTATTAAAGACAAAAATTATGATTGAAAAAATTACAAACTACAAAAGAGGAGAAATTACTCTCTTCTAGTAAACAAATTAAAAAGAAAAAAAACAGTTTGGTCGAGCAGTTAATATTTGAACCCCCGACCTTCCCGTTAGAAGTCAAGCAACACGGCGACTAAGCAAGGCACAATAGTACATGGTGGAGTTTGCATTACTCTTATATCGATGTATAATTCTTATGGAAATCCGTTGATCTCTACGATTTTTCAGGCTAACTTATTTCTAATTAAGTTAAAATAGGATATCTATCTGCAGCCTATTCGGCTTTTGTATAGCATTAGGTTCAGAAGTGAAGCATTTGAGTCTTTGTTCTATTTGTACCGATATGTATCGAAAGTAAATGTAACTTGTAAGTTTTTATGATTAATGGCGTAGCCAAGTTGGTAATTAAGGTGTAGCTAAATAGTTATTTCGTTGCTAATCTCTAATCTTGCATTGTGTTTTTTGTTTTCTTTGGTTCATTTCAAATGCGTGTTTTTAAACGTGTTTTTATGCATTTTCTGTCCATCTTTTTGTATTGCGCGACTTTTTCGCATTGTCAGTAGTATACATGCATTTTTAGTTATAAATCAGCCTTACTAATATTATAGTATTTGTATTTGTGGTTTCCATCTTTTTGTAGTTTTTTGCCAATATTTTACAACAGGTATAAAGCAGCAAAACAAGCTTCAATTATACTATTTGTAGCAATATTGTTTCTGTTTTTTGTTTTTGCTTTTCTGTTGTGTTAAGTCAAATTGTTGTGCATTTTTGTTTATTTTGTTTATCTCTTTTATTGTGCCGCACAATACAATTTGTGCGGCTTTTCGCATTGTTAGTAGGATATAAACCATTTTTAGATTAAAAATAGTCGTTAGTCTTTATACATATTTTTATTAGCTTTTACTGTTTCTATTTGTTAAATCGTTAATAAAAAATTGCTTGAATGCAATAAAAAAATCTACAGTTTCTTCTTTTGTTTGCTACGTTCGTTTTTTCTAAAAATTTCTTTATAAGTGGTCTTTGTTTTCGTTTTCGCATTCGTTTTTTTACAATACTTAGTTTGCGCCAGAGAACTCGAAGCCTTAAAGCGAGAAATGCTTCATTTGTTACACGCTCTACTGACAGTAGACCTTTTTGAAAACAAATGCATGTTGATGAAAACTACCTCGTGGTGTTTAATTCACAGAACACATTTTTCAATTCACAGAGACATTGAGTCTCTGTCGCATTTCGTCTGTACTTGCGTCTGGTTTTGTCTCGCATAGAGACTCCAAACCGCAGTACCCCTGTGACACCTGTCTCTGCCTGGCTGAAAGAATTGTAATGAGTTAGTAGGCTGGGTTGGAGGGTAATAGCCGATCAGGAAGGGCTGTGGGTAGCTGTATGGGAAGGCAGGCCTATACTCGTTCCAGTTGATGCTCTGACGGTCTCCCTCGGAGTGTCTGCTGGTGAACGACTAGGTTTAAGCTGGATTGTGCCAAAACCAGGACTGAATCTGACCCGGACGAGGCCGTTGGCACGGCCCCTAATTTAAATGGCGGGTTGGCGAAGCAAAGGGTGAAATAGTCCCGCGAATAGCCCTCCTGCCGCTTAAAAGATAAGTGACTGTCTTGGCAAAGAGTACCCGGTGTTTAGTAGGTGGGGAGGCTCCTTCGGGTTGCCACGGCCGTGGGGAGGTCTTAGGACCATTATTATGGAGGTACACTATCCCAGGAGAAGGCACGGGCTTCCCTGATTGGTTCACTCAACCCCTGCTAGCCTCGGGGAGGTTTAGTTTTGTGCTTGGAGTAGGTGTGACGCCCCGACAGCTGGGGGTAGGGCCCTCCCTCAGCCCGACTGGTGTCGCTTGCTCGGCTTGATGGTCACAGTCTCTTTTAGCCTAGCTTAGAAACCTAGTGTACATTAGTAACCCAATTCATTCTTAGGGCGTAAGAGCCTGTTCAATGGCTGAGGCGCCGGAGTTAGTTAGTTGCGTCTGTACTTGTACATATTCGAATACTATAGGTATACGCGCACTTAAAATCGAGTTACATATATCAGTCTGAGTGAGCTATTAAAAATTGTAGTGAATTTACAGCTTACCTAGAATACTCATTTCGCGGAAACAATTTCTTTCAAGGAATCTCGATTTACTAACAGCTCAACACTTCAAAGTTTAGTGATTAAACAGTTACAGAATTATAGGAGTTACAGTGACAGAAAAATTGTTTTTAAACTGAAGACAAATAACTTTTCGACGGAGACAACTACGTGTTATTAACACCAAGTCAGATGTTTTCCCCTAGCAGCAGCCTGGAACCTTAATCACGTGATGCTAATCGTGCAGGTCTCTACGACCAATCAGATGATTGCCCTAGCGGCGGCCTTGAACTTAGATCACGTGATGCTAATCGTGCAGGTCTCTACGACCAATCAGATGATTGCCCTAGCGGCGGCCTTGAACTTAGATCACGTGATGCTAATCGTGCAGGTCTCTACGACCAATCAGATGATTGCCCTAGCAGCAGCCTGGAACCTTAATCACGTGATGCTAATCGTGCAGGTCTCTACGACCAATCAGATGATTGCCCTAGCAGCAGCCTGGAACCTTAATCACGTGATGCTAATCGTGCAGGTCTCTACGACCAATCAGATGATTGCCCTAGCAGCAGCCTGGAACCTTAATCACGTGATGCTAATCGTGCAGGTCTCTACGACCAATCAGATGATTGCCCTAGCAGCAGCCTGGAACCTTAATCACGTGATGCTAATCGTGCAGGTCTCTACGACCAATCAGATGATTGCCCTAGCAGCAGCCTGGAACCTTAATCACGTGATGCTAATCGTGCAGGTCTCTACGACCAATCAGATGATTGCCCTAGCAGCAGCCTTGAACCTTAATCACGTGATGCTAATCGTGCAGGTCTCTACGACCAATCAGATGATTGCCCTAGCAGCAGCCTGGAACCTTAATCACGTGATGCTAATCGGGCAGGTCTCTACGACCAATCAGATGATTGCCCTAGCAGCAGCCTTGAACCTTAATCACGTGATGCTATCGTGCAGCTCTCCGCAGTCAATAATACTTTCTAATCGTCCATGGTTGCATGTACACTCTGTGCATTTTGGAGTGGCCCTGATGGGTGAATCGCACGACAACCACTCGGCAAATTTTCGTCCATACGAGCGTAAGCCTTAAATTAGAGTGGCCGCGCTCACGGAATCGAACCAGGTCCACGTGTTCTGGCTCAAAGAATAATATATCAGGAAAATCCTTTTTAGAAGACATAACTGTACAAGTATGCTGACGAAATGAGGATGAGCATTTGTGTTCACTTTAACTGCTGCTTTTTTCAATACAAATAAAACAAAAAATTCCCAGTCCACTTAGAGTAGAAAACTGCGAGTTTAATTTCGTACGAATTATTTGACTTGAAAATTAAAGAATTCAGTGTGCCGGACCAGGTGAAAATCGCGTACATGTACATGGATAAAACGTATAAAAAGTCTCGAAAAGTAACGTAGAACTTCTGGGCTTCTTTTGTAAGGTTGAATTGCAACAGGCATTTTTTGAGATCACTACGTACTGCCGTGATCGCTCGATGCCTGAATGTCAGAATGTCTGAGTTGGGGTAGCCATAGCTGCTGATATTAGCGTTCAAATCTGCTCATCCATAGGGATCGAGTACCTGTCGAGTTGAGTTGGGGTATTAATGTAGCTTCGGTGTGTTGGGTAGAGATAGGCATTCGGCTTCCAGCATCCGCTTGCTGCAGTATGAGGCCTTTGTAGTTATTGAGTATTTAGTATTTGTAAATTTTACTGGTTAATTGGGGGAGTGGGGTGGGTTGCACGGCGCGAGGTTGGTGGGATTCGTGTGCAAACAAAACTTGTTCTAAAATGTACGAGTAGAAAGTTCTCTAGAAGGCTGCGTGGATCGAGCATACGGCTCAGTCTATTATGGCTAAAAATAGCAGTTTCATAACTGTCATAAATCATACTTCATAACTGCGTTGGCTGTCATAAATGTCCGAAATTGTCAAAAATCTATCTATCTATCTATCTATCTATCTATTCAATATCTATCTATCTACTATCTATCTATCTATCTATCTGTCTATCTATCTATCTATCTATCTATCTATCTGTCTATCTATCTATCTATCTATCTATCTATCTATCTATCTATCTATCTATCTGTCTATCTATCTATCTATCTATCTATCTATCTATCTATCTATCTATCTGTCTGTCTATCTATCTATCTATCTATCTATCTATCTATCTATCTATCTATCTATCTATCCATCTTATCTATCTATCTATCTATCTATCTATCTATCTATCTATCTATCTATCTATCTATCTATCTATCCATCTATCTATCTATCTATCTATCTATCTATCCATCTATCTATCTGTCTATCTATCTATCTATCCATCTATCTATCTATCTATCTATCTATCTATCCATCTATCTATCTGTCTATCTATCTGTCTATCTATCTATCTATCTACATGTATCTTTTAGTTTTTACAGAAAGTACACCAAGTACCACTTTTAAATCATTTCAGTGGACCAGGTATTGTAATGAACATTTCAAGCTAACGGTGGTACATCTTCTGCTATAACGTTTTATTAATAACTTAGCAAGCAAAAACTGTGGCTAATACATAGCTAATGACATATTTAACTAAAGAACGGTGCTACAACCTTAAGCTAATGTTTAACTGAAACCATTTTTTGCTAATAGTTTTGCCTTTGTTTTTTTGCTCCCTAACAAAATACTTGAGACTATTACGCGCCTTTTGTCCTACTGTAAGCAGGAAAGTGAGCTAAAATCACTAAAATTAATTTTAATATTATTTTAAGTGGAAACAAATAACAATTTAATCAAGCACGATCTGTCTCACTTTAAATGCGACAAACTCCACTCCCTTGTTTCCAGCCTCCCTGTCAGCCATGAGGCGGCATCCGAGCAGCGCTGGTCAACGAAGCCGCGGCGGCTGTTGCACTGCACCGACAGGCTCTGGATTGGCCAGATCGGGCGGCAGCGCTGCAGCTGCGGCTTATCCGACACAGCAGCAACAGCACAGAGCCACGCTGGCAGGACCTTTGTACTCGTTTATCGGCGGCTGGTGAGGGCCTGGGAAAGAAAGAAGGTTGAGGAAGGCAGGTTGAGGAGAACAGGTTGAGTAGGGCAGGTTGAGTAGGACTGTTTAAGTAGGACAGGTTAAGTAGGACAGGTCTAGTAGGACAGGTTGAGTAGGACAGGTTAGGTAGGACAGGTCTAGTAGGACAGGTTGAGTAGGACAGGTTGAGTAGGACAGGTCTAGTAGGACAGGTCTAGTAGGACAGGTCTAGTAGGACAGGTCTAGTAGGACAGGTCTAGTAGGACAGGTCTAGTAGGACAGGTCTAGTAGGACAGGTTGAGTAGGACAGGTTAGGTAGGACAGGTCTAGTAGGACAGGTTGAGTAGGACAGGTTAAGTAGGACAGGTTAAGTAGGACAGGTTGAGTAGGACAGGTTGAGTAGGACAGGTTGAGTAGGACAGGTTGAGTAGGACAGGTTGAGTAGAACAGGTTGAGTAGGACAGGTTAGGTAGGACAGGTCTAGTAGGACAGGTCTAGTAGGACAGGTCTAGTAGGACAGGTTGAGTAGGACAGGTTAAGTAGGACAAGTTGAGTAGGACAGGTTGAGTAGGACAGGTTGAGTAGGACAGGTTGAGTAGGACAGGTTGAGTAGAACAGGTTGAGTAGGACAGGTTAAGTAGGACAGGTTGAGTAGAACAGGTTGAGTAGGACAGGTTAAGTAGGACAGGTTGAGTAGGACAGGTTGAGTAGGACAGGTTGAGTAGAACAGGTTGAGTAGGACAGGTTAAGTAGGACAGGTTGAGTAGAACAGGTTGAGTAGGACAGGTTAAGTAGGACAGGTTGAGTGGGACAGGTTTAGGAGGACAGGTTGTGTAGGACAGGTTAAGTGGGACAGGTTGAGTAGGACATATGAGTAGGACAGGTCTAGTAGGACAGGTTTAGGAGGACAAGTTGAGTGAGAAATCTATCTGATGCGGAATAACTACTCATTCCTAGTTAAATAATCATATTTCAATGCTTCTTCATTTCAGGAGCTACCAGAAGGCGGTGCTGCTCGGTTGAGAACAAAGCAATGCCAGCCGCTGACATCTTTGTGACATGAGAAACACGCTTAGTATAGAGTAGTGTAACAAGTACATTAGTTTCTTGTGTACAGACGACTAATAATTAATAAGATTGTAATTTTCCGCCATTAATCTGCTGTTTCCTATAAATTATTCCATAGAGCTCGCGACTTTAAAGTACTCGTAACTTTACCATAAAATACAATAATTTGATTTCATACGCTTGAACTCATGAAAATAGGTATATTTTGCATGGAAACAAATGTCTTAACTCGTAGACGTACGCGATTAATGTCAGAAGCAAGAAAGGATCCTAACAAAACAATCCGTGTCTTTAACTAGAGATGCCAACAAGCAATTACGAGTAGGAGATTAAAAGGAAAATTAAAAATATAGATTTTTTCCAATCTAAGTTAAACTAAAAATTGATTGCGTAAGATTTCAGATCGTTAAATTGATTAAGAAATGTTGGGCAAAATATGTTATAATGCAAAAGTAAACATGAAAACAACAACAGACTACGCAGGGTTAGCGCCACGGATGAACGCCACGCCGCCGGCCGAATCCGGGGCGCCGGCGTCAGCCAGCAGGCAGTCGACGAAACGCCGAGTGCGCGCCTGCCCCTGCCGGTAGGGTGCCTGCAGCGTCAGCAGCAGCACCTCCTGCACCGGCTCTGGGCAGTACGACTCGGCGCGGATGATGTGGCCCGCCAGCTGGAGTCGCCGACACAATGGAGAAGTAAAACACAACACTAACAGACCAGGGAGTTCCTCATTAACTTTCTTCTTACCGATGCTCTCTTACTAGATTTTTATTTGTTTTGCAATGCCAGTCATGTTACAGCTTTCTAGCTGGCTGCACCTCCACTACCTTGTCGTCCTTGGCGTTGGAGCTGCCAACCAGACTGCGGCGCATCCACCGCAGCGCGGCACGGTGCAGCAGGCGGCCCACCAGGTCCATCAGCTCGCAGATGGTCAGCACCGAGACGCCGCAGTACAGACCCAGAATGCCGCCCATCTCGGCCAGCAGATTCTCCACCGGATATCCGTCGGCCTGGGCGCTGCCGGACCCGATCGGGTACTCGGCCTCGACCCGGATCCAGGCCAGGTTGCTGCGGGCCGCCTCTCGCATGGCCAGCGACTGGCCGAAGCGCTGCACGGAGCTGGGCTGGATCAGCTGCTCACCCTGCAGGTAGGAGTAGTAGAGCATGGTCAGGCCCTGGTCGGGGCTCACCTGCTTCGGGAAGCCGATCAGCGAAGTGAGCGACCGTAGCGTCGCGTTGTAAGCGGCGTGGGACGCGTCGGGCCACGGCTGAGTTGTCTGAAGGGTTGGAAACATAACTAGTTGTTCTCAACTGGAAGTATTCAAAGTTTGGCTATTCAAAGCAGAGCCCGCTTGGACTCAACCGCAGGGACATCAGAGTGGTAACCATGACCCACTCAGGTCCATGGCTATTTTCCAGGTATCGCTACCTCCAGGGGAAATCCGCAGTGAGGAATGCCCATTCTGTGTTTCTGGTGTTGAAAATGCGGTCGACCCAAACCCAGACCTTTCCGACGCTTTTGTGCCCGAGAATTTTTTTCAGCTCGTCCTGTACCCCTAAGGGCTACCGAGGCGAGCGACCATCCACCTCCTGGACTCCGCTGGACACCGGCAGCACTAGCTATTGTCGCAAAAAGCTCTTTTTCGACACTTTTGTACTAAACTGAACGTCTAACACCTGACACAATCCATAAATCATTAAGTCACAAGAGTTTTCTAGCTCGCTGTACAACTGGTTTCTGTCAAACTACTCAAAAGCAATGCTTGGCTGATTTCTTGTCCAACTCACAAGCTGCGTGGCGTACTTGGGCATCTTACAGTTGGCCCTGCAGCCGGCCCAGAAAGTCTCGGTGAGTGTCTCCAGTTGCGAGAACAGTTTCACGGCGCAGTCCTCCCTCGCGATTAGGCGAAGAACAGCGTCGGGCTCGGATTTGTTCAGATGAAAGCAGTCGATTACGTTTTTGTACTTTACAGGGATCGGCAGCGAGTAGGGCAGGCAGTTGCATTTGCGGACAAACTCGTCAATGACGGCTAGATTGGCGCAGGACTCCTGGTTGCTCGTAAAAGCCAAAAAGCTTCTGTTGAATTGGCTGCGCGGAGAAACAAGGTCGAATTACTTATCAGGACTACTCATTCATTCAGACTACTCATCGAGAACAGGGATGTCGCCATGGATTTTATGGTGGGGGGCAAAGCAAAGAATTCTGCAAATTATACATGTACATGACTAAATTTTGACACATGTGTACATTATTTTCAGAGTGGTGCTGGCAGCGATTATTTTGGCGCCGCAGGCACTACTTTAGCGCTGCATGTGCTACATTTAAGCGCCCTGAAACAAAATCATTGCTTCCCACAACGGGTCACAAGGTGGATTAGGGAGGGGGGACAAAGCATTGGAATGTCCCCCCAAAGCTCTTACTGGGGGGGGACATGTCCCCCCTGTCCCCCCCAGTGGCGACGCCCCTGATCGAGAACGTACCATGGAAGAAGGTACTTGTTACTGCTCGACTTAGACCTAAGATCTACACGCAAGCGCACACTCAACCAAACTTTTTCAACACGCTAAAGCACTTACAAATAGTAGGGATCAGGCGACTTAAAGCTCTGCTCAGTTTTCGGCCGAAGTACAGTCGGGCTCCAGCTGTAGATGTTGTAGTCAATGCTTGACTCGTTACTGTTGCAAAGGCCCCTCGTTGTGTTGTCCATGTCCAGGATGTAGCGCATACGAACAGTGGACCGAGCCCCCGTGTAAATTGGAATGGCATGTGAGGTGCCTGGATAAGCTCCCGGCGGCATCAGGATCAGGTTGAAACCGGCCGGGTCACTCGCCTCTCCGAGATTGTACGGGCCGCCCATGACTGCTCGGACGGCCGTGAAGGTGTCTGGACGCCGGTTCCCCAGGTAGTCGTGATCATCGGCGAACAGCTTCAGACTGAGTGGACGCAAGCCGTGCTGCATCGGCGTCAAGTCTCGAAGGAACGGAGCGCTGTTGAACTTGTAGCAGGCGCCGTAGTAGGGATGGTGCAGCGCAGTGAAGTCAGCCGGTGTGCACTTCATGCTACCGAAGCTGCAGTCGAGCAGGGTGACGTCCAAGCTCGGGCCGACCAGCTTGGAGAGCACGTGAGGTCCGTACTTCTGGTGCAGCAGGCCTGAGATGCACTTCAGCGAGGTTGCTGAAAAATAGAAAATAGTGTCGCATCGATATTCATGCAGCACGTGGGGTTTCCTAGAAGCTACTTTTTACTTTTTCAACGCATCACACGTGTAACAACAGACGGGCATGCTCAATTAGAAACAAATGATTTATTTTCTGAGAAATAACCCGGGATAATTTGTACTTCGTGTGTTAATTTTTTCCTAAAAATACTACAATGAACCACATTGAACCATCATAAATATACAAAACCTACTGAAATAATTGTCCTGCTTCACTTAAATCTTCAACGAATCATACCAAAACCATCAGCATCCCAGCTATTCTCTCAACTCGTCGAATTTATTAAGTCCCAAAAACTACCTGTGATCTCACGTTGTGGACAAACTACCGTCCTAAACTCACAGCATTCCGGCACGCTGCAGCTCTCCATCGTGAGATTTCTGTAGCCCTGCTTCTCAACCAGACACCACGGACCCAGTCCGATTTCGCTGTCTATGACGAGCTTGGTAAGGGACTGCCAGCCCAGGCTGCTGCTGTTGTCCTTGAACATCACTGCGGCGCTGCGGCAGCCGCTGCCAACGCTAGCGACAGATTCGCTGTCGGGCAGGAACACTCGGAACTCGTAGGCCGGATTCAAGTTGCGGAACCGGCGGCTCAGACTGCCATTAGCCAGGGCTTGCCAGGACAGACACGGCTTTCCAGATCGCGACTCGCGCACTGGGCCCATGTAGGCCGTGTTAATCGCGACCCTCTGGCTCAGTGATGAGCAGTTTGACAGGGCGTTGGCGCTTTTCCCTGCGCGCGAATTGTAAGGGCGATTTAAGCTAAGTTAAACGCTGTTTTCTACAAACTCTTTAGCAAAAGGCTGGCTATATATTTGCAAAATAAACTACTAAAATATAGCACATATTAATTTTTCAACACATTAGTAGCCAATAGTTTTAATAGGAAGCAGATATGTATGATCAAATGCTCATTTTCAATATTTATTTGCCTGATTTAGTTTTCTATACAACAACAGAGGATAAAAAGACCAGCTCGTATTACTAGCAGTAGTTCAGCAGACCATAGATTGTTCGAATAAATTTTAAAATCAAGGATTAACTGGCGGTAATGCAAACCGTGGTATTTACTCGTAGGGACGTTTTTAGCGCGTGTTGAGTCTTGACGGCTTCTTTGAAAGCCGATTCACATTAATGTACAGTTGGTTCAGACCATTTTTAAATTGATTTGTAAAATCTTTAACTTGCTCCTAAATATAGCGGAACGCCCAGGGACATCAGGGCGGTGACCATGGCTCTCTCAGGCCATGCATTGCTACCTCCAGGGAAAAATCCGTAGTGATGAGTGCCCATTTTGCATCTCTTTTGTTGAGAATGCGGAGCGCTTCATCTGTGACTTGCCCGCCTTTACTCAGGACAGGCTCACCTCAAGGACCACTAGCATATAAGTAGTCCTTGGCTCACCTACCTCAGCCCGTTTTCAGGCCAGAGAATCTCTGCCAGCTCGTCCGCTACCTAAGAGCCACCGGGCGAGCGAGGGGGACCGGGAGAGGGACCACGTTTCGGACACCGGCACTACCGGATCTCCCTGCGCGACACCACAGCACCACAGCTGCCTGTTGGTTGCCAGGGGTCGGCAGGCGACGTCTCCCCACTGTAGCCGGATGCCCGGAGCCCCTGCAGCTGAGTCAAATAAGTCAAGCTAATTTCCTACATATTTTAGTGACACAATGCCACTTTAGCAACTAACTCATTTGCTTAAATTATGAAAAAAATGTAAACAGAAGATGACATTTTGCTTTAATTCACTTGAACAATAGAATACATATAATGCAATGCTATCAAAAATTTTAACTACAATAGTAGTTCTCTGCGTTGAACCATCTTTATATCTCTTGCCTTCAGAAGCAGAAAAACGACATGGTACTTGTTCGAGTACTAGTTTTTATCACAGAACTCTTTCCTTAGTTAGTTGCTGCATATGCGTGGAAAGTTCATAGTAGGACTCAACTCATGCTAGTGGCATGAGAAATCTTGCACATGGTAAAGTAGGCCCCTCATACACTTGAACAAGTCTTCTTTTTCTTTTGTTAGTCAGCCTAAAGCATTCCTACAGTTCATAAATAATTTATAACCAGCTGCATTAAAATAGTGCCTGCAAAAAAATGCGCCTCAAGCTTTTTGTGGTTTCTATAAGCGAGGCTTGATTAACAAAAAGTTAAATCGATTTGTTTTTATTTCGCTTATGAAAGATTTTTACTTATTAACCTTCATTCTGAACCGCACTATTAGTCCTTTAGATTTAGTTAAAAGCAAATTCATTTTCTAATACATGAAGCTCGGAAGGTGCCCGACGATTATTGTCTACGGTCAAGTTGACTTTATTGTCCATGGTCTAGTTGAATTTATTCTCTATGGTCTAGTTGACTTTATATTGTCTATGTCGAGTTGATTTTCTTGTCTATGGTCGAGTTGACTTAATTGTCTATGGTCTAGTTGACTTTATTCTCTATGGTCAAGTTGACTTTATTCTCTATGGTCAAGTTGACTTTATTCTCTATGGTCTAGTTGACTTTATATTGTCTATGTCGAGTTGACTTAATTGTCTATGGTCTAGTTGACTTTATTCTCTATGGTCTAGTTGACTTTATTCTCTATGGTCAAGTTGACTTTAGATAGTGTATGGTCTAGTTGACTTAATTGTCTTTGGTACAGAGCACAGAGGGTGGTGCATGCATCAGGGCATTTTTATGCAAGTCTGTACTTAAGTGTGCTTAAAAGTAAGCTTGGCCAACAATAGCATTTTGCAAGCTAGTAGAGACTATACCAATGCAGGTTTCGTTAAGTGAATTTTTTTGCTGAACCTTGCTCTACGTCGTAACTTTTTCATATGGAGCTTCCTGGTTGGTTTGGTTGGAGGCATGCATGAAGTTAATGAAAAGGCCGAGCAATATAGTGCTCCAAGGATTAAAATGCCTGCCGATTTGACACACTTTAACACACAGTGTCACATAGTGAGGCTCAAAATTCATGTGTTTTGCTATCTTGGATTAAATTGCTTGCTCGTAGTCTCTACTAGCTTGCAAAATGCTATACTTTTTGCTGTCTCTTTGCTAGCTGCCGCCTAAAAATAGTCAAACTGAACCTCAGCAACAGACATCTTTTTCACTCACTGCAATACGGAACGCCGCAGTAGTTGATGTCCAGTCCGCTGCCGCTGCTGGCAGATCTGTGGAAGCAGAGCGGGCCTTGCAGCACGCTGCCAATGATGTAGCTGTTGTCTGAGATGCTGGAATCTGAGAATGTAAACGTTTTCTTACTGTGAATGAGAGCGCAGAAGTTTTTGAGTTGTGTGACAAAGCGATGCAGTGGAGAAGCGAGACGGGTTGAAAAAGAGATTGCCAAATGACAAGAAGGTGAGTATATGAAACAAAATCAAATATTAATTAGCCTGTTGCCACTGCCGATAATTAGCATCAGAAGAGCGGGACGTTGAAGTGATAGGAAATCAGTTGTTTAAAGCCTTTGAGCAAACCAACAAAGCAATGTTGACTGCTTCTGTGGAAGCCGCCCCGTGTTCTTGGAGAACAGTTTCTGGATTGCACCAGATTAAGGCTTCAAACAAAAACAAGCTCTCTTCCTACTTTGAACTCAAGTCATCTTCCCAAGTTGCGTCAAGTCATTCGGTAAACCTTTCATGATAGCATTTCCAGAGAAACGGAACTAACCTAACACATCCTTGATTAGTGAGACGTTTAGACTGGAGTTGTAGACGCACGAAGAGTGGTTCAGGTTGGGCATCAGATTGCCAATGGCGGATGAGATATTGCTAACGAGCGATCGGGCCTCTGACCAGGTGAGGCAGGGCACTCGGACCGGCTGCAAGCTCTGGTTGTAGGTGAGCGCTGTGGTGTAATTTCCTACGAACTCCTGGCCATGCAGAGAGATTCGACAGCTGTTCAGAAGGTCTGCAATATAGTAATGACGATAAATGTGAAAAATAATGTTTTTCATGTATTTCGGGGAACATTGTTGTATAAAAAAGGTTACACTTGGCGGCGAACCAAGCTCAAACTGACTGCAAAATGATATGTCATGTGCACTACATATAAAAAGACACAAATTCTGTACCCTTACCTCGAGCCAAGTCAATCTTGCTGGACAATATCACTGACTGCCAGTTCAACCAACCAGTATATATTCCCCGGCTTACTTCAGCAGCTGAATTGTTTTCCACATCGAATTGCAGCTTCAAGTTGTAAGCCGTCACGTTGGTCTCGTACAGGTAGGCGTAGTCGGCCGTCTTCTGGATGGACTTGGTGATGCGGCTGTAGCCTACAGGATTGGCACTGCACAGGTAGATATCCGGGTACTGGAATGGAACCTCCGCAATCAGGCTGGTGGACACCGGGTGGCTCTGGAACTTGAGGACCAGCGTGGCGGTGTGGTAGCAGAGGCCGGCGTAGGCCGCCAGCAGAAACAGCAGCCACAGGCCGCTGCCAGTTCGACCTGAGGAGCCCGCCAGCCGAGAGAACCCGTGAGCAGTGGTGGAGTCTGCGAAGCTCAGCAGCGACACCGAGACCGACGCGTCGCGTTCGTCTGTCTTGTCGGCTTCTGAGGAATCGCTTTGTTGTTTGCCGCTATTCTCAACTTGAGGAGTGTCTAGCATTTTATCTTCTCTCATTTCGATGCTTTTATTGCTTTATTTTTTGGGTGAGGGGCCTTTCGTTGGCGGGGGCTAACTATTAAATTTATCCTTTATTTAGGAGCCAAAGTTGAGTAGGCGGCTGGTTGCTATTGACTACAGAATAGTGTAGCCGCTTATAAGTCCCACAGAGATGCTGAGGGAAGAAAACACAAGAGCTGGTTTCCTTTTTCATTGGCCTTTGCTTTCCCAATGCCCCCCCAAGAACTTCTTCCATCCCACTAAATCTATGCAAAGCTCTATAGTAGCTTTAGAATAGCTGGATAAGCATTTGCAGCATATCTTGAGATCGGTGCTCAGTAGCTAATACACCAAACGATAATTTAATTCAAAGAGCATGTTTGTTCCTTTATTTTACGTATTTTTCCTAGCTGAATAGTGCAATCATACAGGCAAAGAAGAAGTTTTATCGCAATCAATGACTGACAAGTGCGGCTTCAGGCAGAAAAATCAAGTTTCTTTATAAGGATACAGCAAAGGTGACAAAGCACAAACATGCATAGCGCGCATCCACGCAAAGTCAGAAGTCCACAAACTCATGAAGCCCCCTCGGAAACAGGCACATCGCCTTACGCAAAATTATAAGCATTCAAATAACTTAATGTGGAATGCGAATATTAAAACCTGATACAAAGGTGACTTCTAGATGGTGATCCGGGACGAGTACCGGTGAAGATGTTATAGACGAGATACATGATCATATGCTTGTGAAATCAGATAGTCAGCTTAAAAGTGCTGGATTCACGTTGGTAAAAATGTTATACCTGAACGTGGGAGTGAGAATAAAATAGGGATTACAATGAAAAAATATACACGCATCTTTAGTCTTCATAGCTGATGTTACCGAGTTTCGATAGCATCTGATAACTATAAATTCGTTGACGGCTCCTTCAGCTTGGCGTTGGAGCTGCCAACCTGACTGCGGCGCATCCACCGCAGTGCGGCACGGTGCAGCAGGCGGCCCACCAGGTCCATCAGCTCGCAGATGGTCAGCACCGAGACGCCGCAGTACAGACCCAGAATGCCGCCCATCTCGGCCAGCAGATTCTCCACCGGATATCCGTCGGCCTGGGCGCTGCCGGACCCGATCGGGTACTCGGCCTCGACCCGGATCCAGGCCAGGTTGCTGCGGGCCGCCTCTCGCATGGCCAGCGACTGGCCGAAGCGCTGCACGGAGCTGGGCTGGATCAGCTGCTCACCCTGCAGGTAGGAGTAGTAGAGCATGGTCAGGCCCTGGTCGGGGCTCACCTGCTTCGGGAAGCCGATCAGCGAAGTGAGCGACTGCAGCGTCGCGTTGTAAGCGGCGTGGGACGCGTCGGGCCACGGCTGAGTCGTCTGGAAGGTTGGAAACATAACTAGGTGTTCTCAATTGGAAATACAGGGTGTCCCATAAGTAACTTTACAACTTGTTTCGTGAATAACTTTGTGATTAATGCTTGGATCCCCACCAGATTTTAGCATAGGAAAATATATAGAAAAGGGATTTTTTTGACACCAAAAGCACTAGTTGTTCTCAACTGGAAATACTCGAATTTTGGTTCTGTTGTCGCAACAAGCTTCTTATAGACATTTTGTAATTGTCACCACTTGGATTTAACCAGTGGGTGACAACCAAGCACAGGGAGAGGTGTGCTAGCGCCCTCCTAGCGCCTTTCCGTTGTTGAAAATGCGGAGCACTTCATCTGAGAATGCCCTGCCTCTACTCAGGACAGGCTCATCTACCTCGACCCGTTTTCAGGCCCGAGAATCTCTGCCAGCTCATCCGCTACCCAAGGGCAGCCGGGCGAGCGAGGGAGACCGGGAGGGGGACCGCGCTGCGAACACCGGCACCACCGGTCTCCCTGCGCGACACCGCAGCACCAGCTGCCCGTGGTCGCCAGAGGTTAGCGGAATGGGCGACAACGCCTCCCCGCTCTATCCGGATTCGGATTCCCCCCCTGGTGCCAAGTCAAATCAAGAATGCACTTTTGCACTGAAATGAATGTCGAACACGTATTGTATGATGTTCGTGACGTTAAACAAACTTCTCAAGCGATTCTTGACTGAAAATTTCTTTCTTACTTTGATCAGTCTTAACACGAAGCATTCATCAATCATCTAGTTATAAGTGTAAATTCTCAAGGAGAAGGACGAGATTGAGAAGAAGGAGATGCTCAAGAGGCAGGTTTTACCGAAAAAATACATTACGGAGAATGGAGGATTTAATTTTTTCAGCACAAAAAATTGTAATTGCTTTATATTGGAAGCAGACCCGAAGTTCATCTTTTGACATGATTTGCCTTTCTTGTAGCTCTATCGATATTCGTAGAGCTTTTCGTTCAGAACAAAAGGCTAATATACGATCGTATGCCATTTTTATGATTATTAGGCACCGGACATGCATGTGGAATTTTAAATTGACAGAGAACCCTGAGTTTTTAAACAAAGGCTCTACGAATATCAACAGGGTTACTAAGAAAAGGCCAAGTCATATCAAATTTTTGAAAAGCACGATAGTAAAAATAATTACCTAAACAAACCTATACACTTTGGGCAACTGGACTAAGCCTGACTCACCAGCTGCGTCAAGTATTTTGGCTTTCCGCAGTTCGGCCTGCACTTCGCCCAGAAGGTTTCAGTGAGCGTCTCAAACTGGTTGAACAAGTTGATGGCGCAGGCCTCGGTTGTCAACAGCTGGTCGATGCCGGCCGAACTGGAGTTCTCCAAAGTAAAGCAGTCGGGAATGTTGATGTACTTTGTCGGAATTGGCAGCGGATACGGCAGGCAGCCGCACTTTCCAACGAACTCTTCGACAACGGCGAGATTGGCGCAAGACTCCTGGTTGTCCTCGAAGACCCAGCTGCTGCTGTTGAATTCGCTGGAAAGTTAAAGTGGAAAGTTGAAGGCAGTGATTAAAAACGACTATTGTAAGCGATATTGTAAGAAATAAACAATGATGTGTCCAATCGGCGTTTGCTGATTGGTTGTAAACACCCACCCAAGTCCACCCCCTCTGCACTGCACCCCTCCGCCGTGAGGTTTATATCACCTAGCTTTTACTCAGCCTGCCTCACCTTTCTCGCGCTGCATGAAATTTTTTTTAATCGTACGGAGTGCCGTGAGTGCTGCCTAGGCTGCAATTGCAATGGCCGAAATTTTAATTGACCAAATGACTGCAAGGCAGCTTAGAGACCGTCTACGCCAACTGGGACTCCCCAGTGGCGGTCGCAAGCGAGAGTTGCAAGTCTCTCCAACGACTCTCCAACGCCAGACCGCTGAGATCGAGGCTGAGCTGAAGAACAAGCCTTGCCAACAGAGCCGTAAGTTGCGGAGCCCCTTGCCGATTGACCGGTCCCCTGCTGCCTATGAGCCGGAGCTGGGACTGCCAGACCTGGGCCTTCAAGGCCTCTACAGCACTTCTGCCAGGCCGTCGGGACCGTCAAAGCCCTTCTGGTAAAGGACTTTATCAACCGTGATGGCGAGGAGCCTGCTCCGGCGAGAAGTCCAGAGTCTGGACTGAGCAGATCTCGGCGGTCAGTGGGTAGCAGGCAGCAACCGAATCCTGCTGAAACTCCTCGACGAGGTTCCCTGGTCACCGGTTAAGGATGGCGCGGTGGATCTTGAACAGCTGAAGGCCTACGTTCGCTACTGTGTGCAGTTCGGCGAGTTTATGCACCAGGGTTTCAGTCAGGCCACCCTCAACTGTTACGATGAAGACTTCAGGATCCTGCAACATCAGTCGAGCGGCAGCTGGGAGCGGGAGTCGCTGCAGCTGCTATCCAAGGCACATTCTGGCACCAAAGTCAAGTCAGGGCGGCAACGCGATCTCTGCCGGCCGGGGGCTCAACTGGCAGCGCAGCTGCCCCGGCGGAAGCCAAAGTCGAACCCCGCTGCCCCCGGCTGGCCCTGTCCCAAGCCCCTCGAGTCCGTTGTTTTCTCATCCGACCTCGCCACAGCCGCCTGGGAAGCTGAGCTGGCTGACGATCCTGACCGCGAATTCCTGCTGAATGGCATCCGCAACGGCTTCCAACTCACCTGCCCTGACCCGTCAGAAAGAGCCTCAACTATGTCAGAAATCCAGAACTACCTATAAGTCAACAGTTACCGGCAGCTGGTCGAGCAGCAGTGTGCGAGAGGAAATCCTTGATGGCCACTACGTTCAAGTCAGTGACAAACCGGAGGTCATCAGCGCCCTTGGCGCCATTCCGAAGGGCAACACAAGATTCGACTCACCCACGACTGCTCCAACCCTGCCGGGTCTCTCTCCCTAAACAGCCGATTTTCTTCCGACTACCGAATCAAGTTCGAGACCGTCAGTTACTTCACCGCCAAGCTGCAGCCCGGTTGGTTCATGGCCAAAGTCGACCTCGCCAATGCCTACCGGAGTGTCGGCATCAGCCCGCACGATTTTCGGCTCACCGGCTTGAAGTGGAAATTCAGCGACCAGCGCAGCGATTCGTACATCTGGCGACACGCGGCTCCCCTTTGGCGCTGCTGCCTCCGTGGAAGTTTTTCACCGCCTGAGCCAGGCCGTCAAGCGCATGATGCAGAGACGGGGCTTCAACGATATCGGCAGCTATCTCGACGACTTCGCCATAGCAGCCTCCAGCAAGGACGACTGCCAGCTCGCTCTCGACACCCTGCTCAATCTGCTGCGGAAGCTTGGCTTCTCCATCAACTGGAGCAAGGTGGTGCGCGCGCGTGCACCAGACTGGTTACCTGGGCGTCCTCATCGACACCGTCAGCGGCTGCTGGAGCTTCCGAAGGACAAGCTCGACGCACCAAGTCTCAGCTGCAGTCCGCGCTCTCTCGCAAGCGCATCACCAAGCGCCAACTCCAATCGCTTTGTGGCCGCATCAACTGGGTCTGCCAGGTGGTCCGCATTGGGAGGTGCTTCCTGAGACCACTCCTGCTCGAGCTCAGCGACCTGAAGCAGCAGCGGCACAAACTGCGCGTGCACAATGATCTCCGCGAGATCCAGCTGGTGGGACGCCTGCCTGGCCGCCTCCCCCAGCTGCAAAATCTGGCGTTCCCACGGGCCCAGCTGGGCCATCGAGTCCGACGCGTCCAACTGGGGCGGCTGCGCATCATCCGCGGCCCAGACACCACCAGTTGGCTCATCATGGACTGGCACCGCGACTCAACCACATCAACTTCAAGGAAAGTCTCGCGCCAGTGCTTACGGCCCTGCATTTCCAGCAGCAGCTGCAACTGGGCAGCCAGCTTGTGATCTACTCTAACAGCACCGCCGCAGTCGGCGCCATCAACAAGGGCTCGTCGCCAAATCGGGTCGTCAACTCGGCTCTGCAACAGCTGATGCTCCTCGCTGCGCACCGCGACCTCTCCGTCCAGGCCTTCCACGTCCCTGGGACATTCCAGATCTTCGCTGATAGTGGCAGCGAGCCGATGACATCAGCGAGCTGACAAACTTCCTGCTCCGGCTCTTTGGCTCTGTTCACGTTGACCTTAGCAACCTTAGAGAGCACACCCTCTCGCCAGCCACCTGCGAATTTCTCGCCCTACAAATCGCCCGCCTCAAGTCCGAGCGCGAACTTCAGCAAGCGCTACGCGAGCTCTGCCACCTGGCCTTCGCTGAGACAACCGCGCGCTCTTACCGCTGCCAGATCGACTCCTGGAAGCGGTTCTGCAAGCAGATGCGCATCGACAGCACCAGACCGTCTCTGCAGCAGGTCGCGCACGACATCATCGCGCTGTCCGACCGCCTCTCCTCGCATGCCAGCGTCGGTGCGTACATTAACGCCGCACCTGCACTGCAAGCTCCAGACCGCGCCGCGGCCTTCCTGGCGACCCCGCCTCGACCTGCTCCTCCGCGGTGTGCAGCGCAAACTCGCCAAGCCGCCGTGCGCAAGGCGCCCATCACTCTGGGTGACCTCCTCAAACTGCGAGGAACCCTGCGCCTGCAGCAGCCTCAAGATGCAGCCTTCTGGGCGGCGGCCCTGGTCGGATTCTGGCGCCTCTGCGCCGCGCCAATCTGTGCTGCCGCTCCGAAACCGTTCCCACCAGCCGGCGAGGCGGTCACCTGCGGCGACCTGCAAGTATCACCGGATCTGGCCATCCTGCACATTCGGCGCTCCAAGACGAACCAGTTCCGCCAGCGAGTGCACCGCGTTGTCCTGCCGCGCCTCCGGCACGCGGCGCAGCACCCGCTCTGCCCGGTGGCAGCGCTGCTTCACCACCTGCGCATCAACCAGCCCCGATCGCGCCGCTGCTGCCCACCTCTTCGCCTACCGAAGCAGCGGCGGCCTGACGCCTCTGACCGGCACCCGTTCTGTCGCCTGTTTCAGCACGTCGTCCACCGTGCCGGCCTGGCAGACCGGTCTCTGTCCCCTCACAGCCTTCGACGCGGCGGCGCCTCGCTGGCGTTCCGCCGGTGTGCGCGCTGCCGGTCGTCAAGGCCCTGGGCGACTGGCGGAGCTCGGCGGTTGAGGTGTACCTGGGGCTGGAGAAAGGCTTCGACCTCCAGCTGGCGGCTGTTCGCAAACTGTCTCAATGCCTATAATTTTTCGTTTGCCTGCTCTGGGTAGAAGCTGGTGTGCTGTCTGCTTTCTTTTTCTCTGGCTTGGACTCAAATGCTCTGGTTTCTTTCTTCTCAACTCGTGCACTTTTCTTATTTTGTATTTTATCTTTTTGCAATGATGACTGTTGTT
>NIVC01002459.1:52500-144285 GCA_002269645.1 Macrostomum lignano | reverse complement strand
TAGGATCATAAAATTATAAGGTCTCAGCCAGGGTCACGAGGTACGTGAAAGATGCTCAGGATTCTACAAGAACTAGCAAAAGCTTTTCACGCACAAAAAAAACGTCAACCTCCGTGAAAGAACGAAAAATCGCAGTTTTGCTAAGCGTGGCGCTGCTATAAGCTTAGCCCCGCGCCAAAGCAATACTGCTTGCGCGAAGTCTTCTGTAAGATCTAGGTAACAAAGACCTTGCACGCGCAACGCAAGTAGCATTTGTGACTGCTTTGTGTGACGTAGACTGACTACGAGAAGAATTAATTGGAAATTATCTTTGTTCCATATTGGAATAAAATTTGACAGCCTGACAATCGCCCTATAAACAGCCTGAGAATCGCCCTATAAACAGCCTGAGAATCGCCCCTATAAACAGCCTGAGAATCGCCCCTATAACAGCCTGAGAATCGCCCCTATAAACAGCCTGAGAATCGCCCTATAAACAGCCTGAGAATCGCCCCTATAAACAGCCTGAGAATCGCCCCTATAAACAGCCTGAGAATCGCACTTATAAACAACCTTTTACTCAATTATTGCTAAAACCCACACGGTTGCTTGAACGCAGAGCTGCATAACATTGCTCCGTATGTCCCACATTTCGACCATGCAAAGCGCTGTAAAAAAATGTGTTTGAGTTCCTTTCCGCGCAGCTAAGGTGCGCAATGTAGGAATAACGCATGAATAAGCGATTTAATTTTTAATTCTTTCCTCTCCCAAGGGTACTACGGCAAAAGGCATTGTATGCCTTGTATCGCTAATGCTTCGATTCACTGTGCAACATTTTTACAACAATGTTCTCAGAGTTGCCTTCGATATAGGAAGCTCAAATCAAGGCTGGAAAACAAGAAATATTTTGTTGCGTCAATTGTCACAATTGAACAGCTGAAATAGAAGGACGCCACATTATATTTTTAGAAATAAGCTGGAGTCCAGAAAGTAACGTACATATATATTTTATCTATCATTAGCATGCTCTGGAGACCGCATAGCGCTAAATGGGGTTTTGCCATAGAAAAAATCGATCGGAAAAATCCTATTTCTTGAAAGCAACCCCGAATTGGAACCTAAATTTTTCAATTCACATTAATCAGCGTTTCAGTTTTACGAGCTGCATATACAATTTTTTGTCTTTTTCTTCAAATGTTTTTTCTTCTCGACTGAGCACGTCTAAAAAGGTGCCACTCAACTCGAGGGGCGCCAAAGCTTTGATAAAGGGGGCGCCAAGGCTTCGAGAAAGGGGCGCCAAAGCTTCGATAGAGGGGGCGCCAAGGCTTCGAGAAAGGGGCGCCAAAGCTTCGAGAAAGGGGCGCCAAAGCTTCGAGAAAGGGGGCGCCAAAGCTTCGATAGAGGAAGCGCCAAAGCTTCGATAGAGGGGGCGCCAAAGCTTCGAGAAAAGGGGCGCCAAAGCTTCGAGAAAAGGGGCGCCAAAGCTTCGAGAAAAGGGGCGCCAAAACTTCGAGAAAAGGGGCGCCAAAGCTTCGAATAAAGGGGCGCCAAAGCTTCGATAGAGGGGGCGCCAAAGCTTCGAGAAAAGGGGGCGCCAAAGCTTCGAGAAAAGGGGGCGCCAAAGCTTCGAGAAAAGGGGACGCCAAAGCTTCGATAAAGGGGGCGCCAAGGCTTCAAGAAAGGGGCGCCAAGGCTTCAAGAAAGGGGCGCCAAAGCTTCGATAAAGGGAACGCCAAAGCTTCGATAAAGGGGGCGCCAAAGCTTAGAGAAAAAGGGCGCCAAAGCATCGAGAAAAAGGGCGCCAAGGCTTCGAGAAAGGGGCGCCAAAACTTTGAGAAAGGTGGCGCCAAAGCTGGTATTTGGAACCATTGTTTTTGTCTGACTAAGCACCAATTTTTTTATTTCTGCCCTCTGTCTTATCATAATTTTGAGCTAATTTTACAGAACAGTTCGTATTCTGCTCAGAGTCAAACGTTTTCACGCGGAAACATAAAAAATCTATCCAATAACCAGCGCACCTCATTGGCCCAGAGTGAACACCTAGGCATATCGTGCAACCTTGCCCATGTTAAATAATTTAATCGGGACAAACGATACAGTGACTGCAAATCCTCATTGAATTCAGTGCTTGCTGCGCTCGTAGCTCGTATATAATATTTACAGTTTTCTTTATTTATATTAATTGGCTTCATTGCAACTGGATGAAATTAGCAGTGGTGAGTACCCTTTGCTATAAATTCTATTTCACATCCTGTCCTATACCAAAGCTCAGGTCAGAGAGCGCTAACCGAGTGTCAAGGAGCATCTTAGTAGCTTAACCCTGACCCTGATTGTATCCCTTTGATGATTCAGAAACTCTTCCATGAGCCCCACCATATCGGTGATTCCCTCCGTGAGCCTTGAACTCTCAGCAATTCCATCCATGAGCCTTGAACTCTCAGCAATTCCCTCCGTGAGCCATGACATCTCAGCAACTCCCCCGCGTGAGCCTTGAACTCTCAGCAACTCCCCCCGTGAGCCATGACATCTCAGCAACTCCCCCCGCGTGAGCCATGACATCTCAGCAACTCACCCCGCGTGAGCCATGACATCTCAGCAACTCACCCCGCATGAGCCATGACATCTCAGCAACTCACCCCGCGTGAGCCATGACATCTCAGCAACTCCCCCCCGTGAGCCATGACATCTCAGCAACTCACCCCGCGTGAGCCATGACATCTCAGCAACTCACCCCGCGTGAGCCATGACATCTCAGCAACTCCCCCCGCGTGAGCCATGACATCTCAGCAACTCACCCTGCGTGAGCCATGACATCTCAGCAACTCACCCCGCATGAGCCATGACATCTCAGCAACTCACCCCGCGTGAGCCATGACATCTCAGCAACTCACCCCGCGTGAGCCATGACATCTCAGCAACTCACCCCGCATGAGCCATGACATCTCAGCAACTCACCCGCGTGAGCCATGACATCTCAGCAACTCACCCCGCGTGAGCCATGACATCTCAGCAACTCACCCCGCATGAGCCATGACATCTCAGCAACTCACCCCGCGTGAGCCATGACATCTCAGCAACTCACCCCGCGTGAGCCATGACATCTCAGCAACTCACCCCGCATGAGCCATGACATCTCAGCAACTCACCCCGCGTGAGCCATGACATCTCAGCAACTCACCCCGCGTGAGCCATGACATCTCAGCAACTCACCCCGCGTGACTCGTACTAATCTATATTTATATTATCCTATATATAGATGTTTATCCCATCAGCCAAGAAAGCTTATCTAAATCACCCTAAATAGCCAATTTTTTTCTATAATATAGCTTCTTCACTGAAATCCATAAATATATCGACCCAGAGCATCTCGCTTTAGTGTCTTTTCCGCTATCATCATTTCTAGCGCACGAAAACGATAATTGTCGTTGACTTAATTTAACAAGATTTTTTGGGACTATTTTGAATCTTAGACTGTGACCTTTGTGTGTACTTTATCAGGGCATTCTTTTCTGACCTGAAATTGATTACTTTATTTAGAAGTCAATATACAGATTTGTCATTGTAACACAGTTTAAATGTGAAAAGGCGTGCATTAAACAGCTCGTGATCGCGCATTGGCTTGAGTCATTAATTAATGCGCGAGAAATATACTAGCCTATATCGTGATTCACAACATAGCCTCACTCCCCAGATTACATTCCACTCAGATTAGCCCCACTCTCCCCCAGATTAGCCCCACTCCCCCAAATTAGCCCCACTCCCCCAGATTAGCCTCACTCCCCCCAAAATAGCCTCACTCCCCCAAATTAGCCCCACTCCCCCAAATTAGCCCCACTCCCTCAAATTAGCCCCACTCCCTCATATTAGGCTCAATCCCACAAATTAGCCCCACTCCCCCAAATTAGCCCCACTCCCTCAAATTAGCCCCACTCCCTCAAATTAGCCCCACTCCCTCATATTAGGCTCAATCCCCCAAATTAGCCCCACTCCCCCAAATTAGCCCCACTCCCCCAGATTAGCCTCATTCCCCCAAATTAGCCCCACTCCCCCAGATTAGCCCCACTCCCCCAAATTAGCCCCACTCCCCCAGATTAGCCTCACTCCCCCCAAATTAGCCCCACTCCCCCAGATTAGCCCCACTCCCCGAAATTAGCCCCACTCCCCCAGATTAGCCCCACTCCCTTCATATTAGGCTCAATCCCCCAAATTAGCCCCACTCCCCCAAATTAGCCCCACTCCCCCAGATTAGCCTCACTCCCCCAAATTAGCCCTACTTCCCCAGATTAGCCCCACTCCCCCGAAATTAGCCCCACTCCCCCAGATTAGCTCCACTCCCCCGAAATTAGCCCCACTCCCCCAGATTAGCCCCACTCCCCCGAAATTAGCCCCACTCCCCGAAATTAGCCCCACTCCCCCGAAATTAGCCCCACTCCCCCGAAATTAGCCCTACTCCCCCAGATTAGCTCCACTCCCCCGAAATTAGCCCCGCTCCCCCAGATTAGCCCCGCTCCCCCAGACTAGCCTCACTCAAACAGTTACTTGTGTTGCACTGGCTACAAATAGACGCACGCATTCAACATGGTAGAAGACAAGGAAGCCAAGCGAGCTTTTCAAAGAAGACGGAGAAAGCTTTGTCACTGCTGATGAAGCGCAAACAAATAAAATATCTGCGAGACACCATGGTCTTGAGTGGCCACAATAAGCAAAAGCTTAGACAAAGCATGGAGGCAGGAATTCGTCCAGTGGCTGACTGATGTGACTCCAGAATGTCATCGGAGCTTCTATGTTGATGAAAATCATCCAGGAGGTTTCACCGGATCTTGCACTGGTTCACCATACGATGAGATCGTGAGCCAGACACTGACTGCCGACCTATTCCAGGTGCTCATCGGGGAGCTGCTCAACTCGGTCACAAACCCGAAGGCGTCGACAAGGCGCTTCATTTCACTGACCCGCTTTTGCTAATTTTCTGCCTTAATCAGTTGTCGGTTCATTTGTGTTCTGTTTTCTTTCTCAAACTGTTTGTGCTTCATTGTTTTGTCTCCCAAAATACAGTGTTTAAATGCGACACAAGTTTTAAATGACTAATACACCAATATTGATGGGCTGCAGAGGGCAGAAACGAGCTATAGGTAGAGCTATAGCTGTAGTTTCACGGTCCGCTGAGACTGTCTATGGTAAAATCCCATTTACTCCAATGCATTCAGTCGGTTTCAATTGCAGTTTCAACACGCTTAGACTAACTATAATTGAGTGCTTTGGATTATTAAATTGGTTGCTCTAAAGCCCATGGTTTGGACCATAGAGTACTAAGAAATCTATCTTTTAGCGCTGGGTTTCCACTTTCCGCACTGATTATTAAATTGCTTGCTTATAATATAGCGTTTTGCAGCCCATTTGGGCCTACGCGCATTGAAGCAGCCTTCCCAACTTTCCCAACAGCAGAAAATTATGCCCTGCTGCCAGATCAAAGCGGCGGTCAACTGCGTTGCTATCCTGTTGCTAAGCGGATTGCTAGTCGAGCTGCTCTGGTCGCATACGGAAGCGTTATACGGTCGGAAACATGCTACGAGTATCGTTGTTCACCCAAGGCCAAGGTCAGTAACAGTTTTACGTACAAATTAAAAAAGTTATACAATTCTGTTAGTCTGTTGCGTGTTTAACATCTGGGGATATTACTGACGGACTGACGCTTTCTGCTTTGACCTCTCCTGACCTCGCCTGGACGCTGTTGGAAAGTCGCAAGGGGAGAGTCTCGGCGGGGAAGTCTCGGTGGGCGGGATTAGCTGCAGGGTGGTTCGCCCATTCCGCTAGCCCCTGAAGACCCGCAGACAGGCAGAGGCGTGGGGCCGGTCAGGGTGGTCCGCCGGTCCGTCCTGCAGAGTGATCTTCCGTTGGGAAGAAACTGGCTCGTCTAGTCGCCCGAAGGAACTGGATGAGCCGTGGGATGCTGTCGGGCTGGCAGATTTCGTCAATGGACGGGTTCGGCCCGAGGTAGCGTAGCCGGTCTCTGGTAAAGAAAGGGCAGTGACGAACAAAGTGCTGAGCATCTTCATTGTCGTACTCGAAAAAGGGGCAAAGCTCACTCTCGAGATCGCCTCAGAGGAAGCATGGCCGGTAAAGGTCATGGCTAGGGCTCGAATATCCTTCAGATTTTGGTTCAGAAGGACGTTTCTAAGCCTGCGGGAGGGGCACGGAACCGCGGCACGAGATTGTCGGCAGTTTTGGGTGCCCCGCCCATCTGTCCCTGTGGAGGGAGTCAGTCCAGTCCTCGATCTGACGATTGATGACCGTCGAGGGCATAGGGACCAGGCTAAGGGGGGCAGGCCCAAAAAAAGCCAGAGCGGCCCCTCTTGGCGAGGGTGTCTGTCAGCTCGTTCCCCGGAAACCCTGCGTGCCCTGGGATCCACTTCAGCCTGACAGTATTGCTACTGGCCAGGAGGTTGAGCTGCCGGACGCAGTCGGCGACTGTCCGGGAGTTCGTTGTGGTGTGGCAAAGGGCCTGTAAGGCCGCTTGGCTATCAGAGTGGATGACAATAGTCTCTCATGTCGTACCCTTGGCGTTCAGCTCTGCAGCGCAAGAGCTGATAGCAAGCTGACTTCGTTCTGGAAGACTGTGGAGAGTCTGCCAGTGAGCTGGGCATGCGTGGCAATGACGCGGCCGTTGATGAGCGGGGGGAAATCTCGGCGGGGGAAAATTTCTGCGGGAAAATCTTTTTCTATAAACTTAAAATTTCAGCAGAAGCCTGAGCAGCTGCTCAGGTTACCTGGGCCTGATCGACTGTCTGAGCAATGCCAGCTGGAGTTATCAACCTCCAGCAATGCTGCAGGCGGCCTGCCAGCAAACCAAGACTCGCCACTTAGTGCTGGTCTTTGTACCATTGAGGGCCAACATGGCCCTGCAGAGGTCCTTAGTTCGCCAAACGTGGGGTCGACGCGACAACGGCACGGGATTCGAACTACTGATCTTCCTTGTCCAGCTGCCGGAGGGTGAAGCCCCTGACCCGGCGCTGTCCTCGGAGTCCGCAAAGTTTGGCGACATTTTTCTGATGGGCGGACCAACGGAGGACACCTACCAGTGTCTGACACTGAAGGTGCTGCCTGCGGCATGCTGGCTTAGATGAGGCGTGCTTGGGAGACAGCTGGAGAGCTGGATACGAACATGTTTAGCGAATATTAGTTTGGCACCCCTGACATCTTAGTTTGGCGCCCCTGACATCTTAGTTTGGCGCCCCTGACATCTTAGTTTGGCGCCCCTGACATCTTAGTTTGGCGCCCCTGACATCTTAGTTTGGCGCCCCTGATTTCTAAGTTTGGCGCTCCTTACATCTTAGTTTGGCGCCCCTGACATTTTAGTTTGGCGCCCCTGACATCTTAGTTTGGCGCCCCTGACATCTTAGTTTGGCGCCCCTGACATCTTAGTTTGGCGCCCCTGACATCTTAGTTTGGCGCCCCTGACATCTTAGTTCGGCGCCCCTGACATCTTAGTTTTTCTCCCCTGACATCTTAGTTTGGCACCCCTGACATCTAAGTTTGGCGTCCCTGAGGTCTTAGTTTAGCGCCACTGACATATTAGTTTGGCGCCCCTGACGTCTTAGTTTGGTGCCCCCTAACACTTATTTTGACGCCTTAGATGTCGGCATGTGTCAAGAAATCTCAAAAATCTTATAAGATTTAAAAAAATCTGATATACTTTCTGCAGATTCTATCATTTCTACGTTGGTATTCACAAAACTGCAGCGGCGCATTTCACTACTTGCTGAAGTCCGATCACGACTCAGTCTGGAATGCGAACTCGCTGAACCGGCTGCTGCGGCAAAGACTGAAGTTGGACGAACGAAATCCCAGGTGAGACCAAATCTTGATGGCTGAATCTACAGAAGGGTTTACTGTAATCTACAGAATGGTTTACTGTAATCTAAAAAAGTGTTTACTATAATCTACAGAAAGGTTTACTGTAATCTACACAATGGTTTACTGTAATCTACAGAAGGGTTTACTGTAATCTACAGAAGGGTTTACTGTAATCTACACAATGGTTTACTGTAATCTACAGAAGGGTTTACGGTAATCTACAGAAGGGTTTACTGTAATCTACAGAATGGTTTACTGTAATGTACAGAAGGGTTTACTGTAATCTACAGAAGCGTTTACTGTAATCTACACAATGGTTTACTGAAATCTACAGAAGGGTTTACTGCAATCTACAAAATGGTTTAGTGTAATCTACAGAATCTCTCAAGACAACCGACACAAAAAGCGGAATTACTTGTAGGAAAAAGTAACGCTGAATACAACTTTAACAATGAAGCTATCCAAAGGTAATCAATCCATTAATTAGAAAAAGTTGCTTAAAGACAGGCTGCTATCCTTAACGAAAAATCGTAACACTTATTAACGGACTTGCTGCCCAGCACTGGTTACATGTAGATGTACTTCAATGCCCGACCTCGCACCTGTTCAAATACAGCCTAGATCACTTGATAGCATATGTGTGTATGTCTTGAGTCAACACGCATCCGAGCACCGTATTTTGGTCGCCCCAGCATCTGAATAAACAGACAGCCGAGTTAATTATAAAGTCCCACCTCCACCTCGATAATGAAACAGCGATAGACGGCGCGGATACGCCCCTCGCACTCTAACATTTCACCAAAATCATCAAATTAATTTTGCTACGCTCGTATAAATTTCATCCCTTTGTAAGTCAGAATGGGACACCTGGTATCGCTCTGTATTGGTCACGAGTTCGAATCTACATGCCTGACGATGGGAACATTTTAAATAACAAACCAACTCGTTTTGTCATTCTGTTCCCAGAAATTCTACGAGACATCCTCCTAGAAGCAACTCCACCAAAGTGCAATCCGCTTCAAGCCTGCCGGACTCGTCAGCGGAAATCCTGGGCGACATTCAGCGCGGGGCGCCGGTGCAGAGGCACAATTCGTCCAAGTTCTGCACACCGCCTCAGGCGTTTGCGCCAAACAGATTCCCGAATTATGCGCTGGGCGGCCCTGGCTACCTCATATCGGACGCAGCCGCCACAGCTCTGACCCGAGCAGCTGATCGAGTGGCGCCGTTCTGGCTTGAAGACGTGTACATCACTGGCATTCTGGCGGCCGCCTCCCGCCCGCCAGTCAGACGAGCCCAGTTGAGTCACATTTACTACGCGGCAGTTCCCGCTGCCTTGCTCCGCGCCAACGCATTGGCCTCGCCTCCATTAGGTAGTCACAGACTGTCCGCTGGACAAGTGCAGCGGCTGGACAGCTGGCTACGCGAGCCTAAGGCTGTGGAGAATGCTAAGAGACTTCACAGGATTCACACGCTGACGTGAATAAAGACATTCATGCCAATCCCCTCTGACCCCGTCATTCGTAACAATCCATCATGAAGGCATTGGCAACTTTTGGATGGCTTTTTCATTCTACAGGTGCTTCGGTTGTTTTATTGTTCTCTGGTTCTCTGATTCTCTGGTTTTCTCGTCTTCTGGTTCTCTCGCTCTCGAGTGTGTCCTGTCTTGACACTTTATATGGTTTATACTAATACTAGTGAAACTAATCTGTTTTGGGAAAAATAGCTCAATACATTTATGACTGGTTACCCTCTTGGTTTCAGCCTTACTAACCAACCCTAGAAGTCCCGGAGCATCCGCACACTTTAAAAAAGCAGAGGTTCCAACCAACGCCAACCAAGAGACAGGGGCGTAGCTGCCTTAGGAGATTAGGGATTTGAGGCGCCCACCAAGTCACCAAACATTGTTCCAGTAAGAATTTCTATTTCTAGGAAATAGAAAGTTGTAAAATGAAAATAAACCTACATTGTGATGATCTGTGTCGTCCTTCCTATTATATTACCTGTGCCCTCATTTTTCATGTCAGCGTACTGCCTGTGTAATGATATTTTATCGATTAAACAAATAAATGTTTGGTAAGTAATACTATTATTATTAATTTTACCTATGAATTGCAAGCCATGATGCGTTAAAAAACAAATCTAAGACTATTATAAAAGTTTATTTCTAACAATAAGCAATCAAAATGAACCAGATTTTTACAATTTTTATAAACAGTGTTCAGTTTCTAAATTATTTCAAATTGGGATTTGATGCTTTCCTTTTCGCTTTCGACACAGTCACACTGCACTTCCAAAAATTCTGAAGTTTTAAATTCCAAATGATGCAGAGATGTGCTGTGTCCGAGGTGCACTCAAATTTATAAAAAAACTACTGGAGACGAAAGCCAGCCGTATTCAATAATGTGTTTTTTTCTTTTTTGTTTGTAAACTTGCTTCATATGTAACTCAAACATAGTGCATAGCTTCATACATAGTGCAGAATCAGGATCAGCTTATGCAAAATCCGACTACACAAAGTTTGATTTTATGATCTCATTCTCATTTATATACGTCGTAGTTTAGCGATCTCGCTATTAAACAGCTGTTTTTGTCGCAATACCTGAAGCCTCCATATCAGAAATTAATTTAATCGAAGCAAGCAAAATGAAAATGAAACCAATTGTCATTGAGCGGATTGAAGGATCTTTTATGAAGGATCCTGTCTCACATTGCATGTGCGACACAAATTCTAAATTTGCCAATTAAACTGCGTTACAGCTGACGGAGCACACACTCGTACGTGTTCAAGCTATAAAAAATGCGGCAGAAAGCAAACACCTGGGTGAAAGTTCTATACTAATTTAGAATATTAATTTTGCTTTTGGTGCAGAATAAACTTATTACATGCATTCTTCGTAATGGAAATTTTATGCATTTGCAAATAAGAACGTGAGTGCACTTGCATTCTCACGTATCGCCATGCAGACTCATAAGGAATTAGAAACGATTAATGTCTTTATATTTATATATAAATTTTGACGAAAAAGGGGTTGGGATAAAAGTCACAATTGTACATTAGATGGACAGTAGAACTACCAAGAGGGGGGGGGTTTGCAGACAATTTTTTGCTACGCCGAAACGGAGCAACGCAGGCACACAAAATTCAAGAATACGGGCTGACTTTTTGTTGCACACCTTCTCAAACAAGAATCAAGTCGCCAGCCCTCCGGACCGTCGAGATATTCGACGATTCTGCCAGAAGGTCGGATTTTTCCCATAAGCGCCAGTATATTCAGTACACCCCTGTGCGCCAATCAGCACTGCACCTCAGTGCAGCCTTGCCAAGTCTCCAAATTTCATCAGCACGTCGACCACATGTGTCTGCATCAGCTCAGACTTTGTTGGTCACTGGCCTTCACACAGGCGGAGCTTCTGGACCTTCAACAGGTGGCACCAGGTGACTATGGACACCCTGATGCGAATTTCTCTAGTCAACACTTCAGAGTCAACACCGCCGCCGAACCAAAAAGTCAAGAAGCTACTAAAGGAGCGGCTCCAGTAAGAGTTATTTGATTTTAAATATACCTAGGCACTTGTTCCCCAGTGTCTAGAAGTGAGGGAGTTTTTAGTGACTCTTCAACTCTTCAACTGGTGATCTCGCCCAGGCTAGATCGCTGAAAGCACTTTGACACAAAATTCATTGCGCAAATTTTACTCAACTTTTCCTACTACCAAATTGGCATTGTTTGCATACAGACCCTTTGATCCTTTGCATACAGTTTGATACTTTGGATGGGTTTCGGCCTTTTCGGCCCCTTTCGGGAAGCCTTCGGGCCTCAGGTCTCAGAAATAAATCAATTAGAGTCCTGGCCCCCCACTCCTGTCAGATGGTCAGCCCCATGGTAGCTTGATCGTGTGGCGAGCAGTCCAGGTCCTATAGCTAAGAGAGGGACAGCGAGAGACAAGCAGGGAGAATTTTGAAGGTAGAGATCAGCCAATCCGCAGATTAGCTAACCCGCTGCCACCAGCACGTGCGTTCTGGCTCACCAAACCGGAACTTTCAAAATCGGGCTTCCGACTAGAGGGGGCTTAGCACTTACCTGCCAACTAGTGTCGTTTTGCTGTCAATCTCGAAGTCATAGCCGATGATAAGGGACACTGCTGGGACTTGATCGCATTGGCCATGCAGATACAGAGGGGACTTGTGCAGGGGATTCTTGCAGTGGCGAGACTATATGGTAGCTGCATGTACTATTACATTGCTAAATACGAGGAATTGTACTTTTGGCCTTCAACGCGCCAACTATCCTCTCCTAGCGCATACATCTATATATCATCATACATATCATACATATTTACGCTAATGCCTCCGGAAAATTTACTCATCTACATGTAGATATCTCTGTGTCATCAGTAATGGCTTTGTCGTCGTGGCAACGTGTAAAAATTAATTAATGGAAGAATGATGCGAGATAAAATTAAGAGTCATTATTCAAGAGTCTATTATTCAATAGATGTGATATTCGTTACATTCGTCACATTCGTTACACGTAGTTATTCTGCACTGTAGAGTGTAAGAAAAATTACCAACCTCTTCGAAAAACTTAACTCTCTCGTGTTGGATATGCAATTCGGCTCTGCTAGAAATGCGCTACTATAAGTAACAAAGAATGAAACGTCAAACTTTAAAATTAGGAGCTTAAGAGCAAATCTGGATAAGTTTAGGCTTAATCCGTTTTAAAAAAGTAGACTTGTGTTCATTGTGGACCAGGAAATCAAGCATCTGTAGACCGTCGATTGCTTTCCAAACCTGAAGCTCTTGGCAGCTGGAGTATCGCGTCCTTAGAGAGGGAGAGAATTGTTTAAATCATCTGATATTTCTGGGAAACTCGGTTGGTTGCACTTGAAGTGCGTTGTTTCACATCAATGAAATATTATAGCCAACAACAATGAAATAGTAGCCTATGACTATATTATTTCATTGATCAATAAATAACAGTACAGAAATACGAAAGCCAAGTACTTACCACCAACTTTAAACTACCGTCTTGATTTTCATGCAGGACCCGAATCCTAATTCGGGTTACAATTACAAATTAACATAAAATTTAGTCTAATCTGGAATCTAGATGTGTTTAAGTTTTATCTCAAATTTTTCGCATGGAATTGAAAATGCCAAAAATGAATGAATAGGCCTATAAAAAACAGAAGTCACATTTGTCCAGATGTAGTCCTTGTAGGGAAACAATGAAAAAACTTGTAAATTTGTATTAAGTATGAAATTAATTTTTAAGTAGTAAATCAGTAAGCTAATTGTTAAGTTTTATGTCAGGACTAAAGTTTAAGTCCTTGATAAGCTTAGGCCTATTTTTTCAAGTTAAAGACTAAATTTTGTAAAAATATAAATACAATAGCCAATTATAGGGCCTAGTCCTCATAAAAATAGGCCCATAATGAAACCCAACTAGAACCTAGAACCAAGGCCTAAATATATTAATATAATAGAAAACAAAAATATTGCTAAATGGCTAAAAGACAAGTCCATAAAAAGTGACTTATATTTATAAAATAGTTTAAAGTAGGGCCTAAGACATAGACCTAGCTGATGTTTATTTAGCTAGCAGCCAGTAAAATATATTGCAGTTTTATTTTTATAGTTAGGCCCTAGGCCTATCTTTAATTTTCATTTGAATTTATGCCAATGCCAATGCCAAATATTAATAAGGCAATATAAGTGATGATACTATAGCCTAATATAATATTGTCTAAAGTATAACTAAAAGTTCTTTACTTTAAGACCTAGGCCCTATGCTTAAAAGGAAAATCAATGCTTGTCACAAAAATTATATTATAGGTTTTCTATGTCCCAAATAGGTATATTTAATAAATGCTAAGTGGAAAGATAGGCCAAGCAATAAATATTTTTTATCAATTGCTAAAGTTTGGATTGTATATTATTATTAATGTATGTTAGGTTTAATAATAGAAAAAATGACAAGACCTCATTTGTATGCCAGGCAGTGTTGCCACCATTGTGATTTTTTATTGCTCAGCAATTTTTAATTGCTTAGCGATAATTTCATCTATTTTGCTCATTTCTTGCAATTTTTTGTGGACACCAATCCTTTCAACTTTTTTTCAAGTATGGTGTTTTATTTTGTGCTCAATTTAAGTTTCATGAATGTTATCAATATAGTGTGAGGCTGTGCAAGCCTCTGGTTTTCAAGCTCGGCAAAAGGAGATTAAGCATGCTGTGGTCAAGCGAGCACTGAAGAAAGCTGCTAATGAAACGGCTTGGCGAAAGAGACAGCCAGAGTTTGGCATTCAATCTGTCCTGCCAAAGGTTCCAAAGAAAAAATGAACATCCACTGAAGAGCCTGCAGTTTTGCCTGACTAATGTTTGACTAGCCAAACAAAGATTCACGTAAAAGTATTTCTTCCCCAACAGTAACCAACATTGATCAACAATTAAAATATTAAAAGAATTCATTTCAGCTATATAGAATTGAAAACAGATTCAGACAACTGGAATATAGCACAAAATTTAGTTGTAAAATTGTTATTACTTATCAGTGGTCATAGGTAGCATCTTGTGTTTTAGTTGGTTGCTCAGGTCGGTTCCATAATGAGCATCAGTAATCTATATTATACACTCAGCAACAGTCAAAACTGCCACCCTACCAAGAGGCGACTTCTCTCTCACCTCAACTGCAAGTGATGTAACTTGCGCCACGGCTTGGATATATCCTAGGCCCCTTAATGTAGGCCTATGCTGAAAAATGGTAAGACCTTTGTTGTATGCTGGGAAATCTTAGTATATATGTTGCCTTTCAAACTATGAATCAATTGTAATTATTCTAAATATAAAAGCATTCTAAAATTCTAAAGTAGGCCCCTATATTTTACCTCTAACCAAAATAGCTAAGCCTAAATTTCTAGGTAACTAGTCATTTTGCCTATAAACAGTTTTGGCAATGGACATTTTGCCCCAAGACCATTTTGCCTATAGAATGTTTTGCCGATAGACCATTTTGGCTATAGACCATTTCTAAACTTTACAGTTTTAAACTATGTGCTTTGATTCTCAATTTTGGTGACAAATCTTATTCTTTTAGTATTTCTTGTTTTAACTTGCTGTAATTGAAACCCTTTCTTACCCTTTGATTGTTTAAATTGGCTTTTAATTGTCACACTTTTAAAAGGAATGACTTTTTAAAAACTTTTAATAATTCACAATTGTAATAAACAAAATTGCAATAACACAATTGTTGTAGCAAAGGGGGCCATAGCCTAGCGGTAGCGTAGCTGCTCTGGTGTACCAGCGACCCAGGCTCAATTCTAAGTGCAGTCACATTAATTTGGGGCTGAATTGGAATCTTTGCTCATGCAATTAACAGCTTTGAGAGCCAACCCCCCAAGGCACAGTGAAGTGTACATGCCTAACAATAAAATAAAGTTAGGGCTGCTGTATACTCCTGTCATACATGCCCAACCTCAAAATTTTTCCCATCTAGTGCAACTTAGTTTTGTCCAGATTTGTGACTTACCTATGCGCCACCACACTGAAAGACTGGGAGGGGGGGGGTAGCATGCGTTGCGTGCTTGTGCTTATTGAAAAATGGAAGTACCTCATTTCTCTTCTCTTTTCCTACCTTCACTCTCTTTCCCAATTGATTTATCATTCACTTATTCACTTATGCAGTACTAAACTGCACTGTAGCCTGTACCCTGTAGGCTATACTCCCTATATACTGTACTGTGTGTCTGGCAAACTAACTTGTATATATACACTCATGCACTCATATATATATATAGGTGTACATTCTTTGAGTCATTATATACTTCACTTAAAGATAGACCTGCACCTGACTATATATTGAATCTTGCACATGAATGGGATGAAAATGGCCATGAAGACTATTCCATCAACTAGTGTCCCCTTTCTGCAGTTGAAGAGCAAAAGCTCTTTACACTATGGAAACTTGGTCATGTAACTCCTGGAGAAGTTAATGATTGTTGTGGTGCGCATTGGATATTAGAAGAAAATTTACCAGCAATCTTAAGTGCAGCCTGGGGGATCAGGTGATGGTGCAGCTGCAGCACATTCAAGGGAACTAGAAGCACCACCATCCCAATGTTCAGCAAGCTCACACAGAGAGGGACTGTTAATGGCAGTGCAAAATCCAGAGGTTGTTGCTTTTAATAAAGATCTATCTATGCAGAATGCAAAAAATTGAAATTCATGGTGCAGATGCAACGACATTACTCTTCTCGAGTTATGTCAGCTGAAAGAGAAGCTGTTTTTGAAATAAAGAAGAAACTAGAAGTCTTGAGACAGAATTTTTACAACGGTGCACTGCTCATGCTGAATCTATTGCTATAGAATCTTGACCATCAACTGATGCTGGTACTGAAGCGCGGATCCAACCACAACACAGCCATTCATTTGGACTCAGATTCGGAGACTGAGACTGATGGCCAAAGAAGTGAGAGTCCTCCGAGAAAAAATATATTTGTAGTTTATCAAAAGGGATTTTGATGAAGTTCAGTCTCATGAAGAGATTTTGATAGAGTTCATTTTTACGGAGAGGATTTCGATGGATTTGGCACATTAAATGAGTCAGAGAAGAGCAAGTATAGAGAAGAGTGAACAAATAGAAGAGAGATGATAGAAAAGAGAGTAGATATGAGAGAGGACAGATTAGAGATGACAGATGGGAGAGAAAAGGGGAGTAAGGTAGGAATGAAGTGGGAGAGAGAAGAGAAGAGGAGAGAGGAGATGAGAGGGAAGTTATAAGATAGCAGAGAGGAGACAGGAGAAATGAGAGAAGAAAGGAGGGATAAGAGCATACAGCTGAAATAAAAGAGAGGAGAGAGATGAAAGATCAGAGATGAGAGAGTTAAGAGAAGAAAGTAGTGAGGAGAAAGAAAGAGGGTAAAGGTAAGAGTGCAGAGAGGACAGATGAAAGATGCGATGAGAAAATATATGATTGAGAAAATAAGAGAGAGTAAAGATTAGAGAAGAGAAGAGACAAAGGGGAGAAGATAGAATCGAGATGGTAGAAAGGAAGCAAGAAAGATGGGAGATAAGAAAGGTGAGGGTATACGAGATATGATAAACGAGAGCAGAGAGGAGAGAGAAAAGAGAAGAGAGAGGGTATAGGAGAGACGATAGTTAGTGAGTAGAGATGAGATATGAGAGAGGAAAGAAGAGGGGAGAAATAAGAGAGAAGAGAGGAGACAGGAGACAGGAGAGGGTACAGACGAAACACGAGGGAGAAGAGATAAATAAAGAGGTAGAGAGGAGGAGGGAGAAGAGAGTAACAGCGAGAATGCAGAGAGGAGACATGAGAGTCTGAGTCTGGACAATGGAAGTCAGTTTTTGCAAACAGGGAAAACAAGATATGGTATTTAAAAAGGCTTTACAGAGGATTTTAAGACGATTTAGAATATGGGATTCAAGACAACTTAGTTTCTCTCGATTGCGACTTAGTTCCTCTCGATTGCGACTTAGTTCCTCCCGATTGCGACTTAGTTCTTCCTGATTGCGACTTAGTTCCTCTCGATTGCGACTTAGTTCCTCTCAATTGCGACTTAGTTCCTCCCGATTGCGACTTAGTTCTTCCTGATTGCGACTTAGTTCCTCTCGATTGCGACTTAGTTCCTCTCGATTGCGACTTAGTTCTTCCTGATTGCGACTTAGTTCCTCTCGATTGCGACTTAGTTCCTCCCGATTGCGACTTAGTTCTTTCTGATTGCGACTTAGTTCCTCTCGATTGTGACTTACTTCTTCGCGATTGTGACTTAGTTCTTCCCGATTGCGACTTAGTTCTTCCTGATTGCGACTTAGTTCCTCTCGATTCCGACTTAGTTCCTCTCGATTGCGACTTAGTTCCTCCCGATTGCGACTTAGTTCTTTCTGATTGCGACTTAGTTCCTCTCGATTGCGACTTAGTTCCTCTCAATTGCGACTTAGTTCTTCCTGATTGCGACTTAGTTCCTCTCGATTCCGACTTAGTTCCTCTCGATTGCGACTTAGTTCCTCCCGATTGCGACTTAGTTCTTTCTGATTGCGACTTAGTTCCTCTCAATTGCGACTTAGTTCCTCTCAATTGCGACTTAGTTCCTCTCGATTGCGACTTAGTTCCTCTCGATTGCGACTTAGTTCCTCTCGATTGCGACTTAGTTCCTCTCGATTGCGACTTAGTTCTTCCTGATTGCGACTTAGTTCCTCTCGATTCCGACTTAGTTCCTCTCGATTGCGACTTAGTTCTTCCTGATTGCGACTTAGTTCCTCTCAATTGCGACTTAGTTCCTCCCGATTGCGACTTAGTTCTTTCTGATTGCGACTTAGTTCCTCTCGATTGCGACTTAGTTCCTCTCAATTGCGACTTAGCTCTTCGCGATTGTGACTTAGTTCTTCCCGATTGCGACTTAGTTCCTCTCGATTGCAACTTAGTTCCTCCCGATTGCGACTTAGTTCCTCCCGATTGCGACTTAATTTTCACTTTGTATATGACTTTTCTTGCCTTTTTCTCTTTTCTTTTCTTTCTCTTTCTTTCTCCTCTTTCCCCCTCTCTCTCTTCTCCCTCCTTTCTTTTCCTTTTCTCTTCCTCTCCTTTCTTTCTTCTCCCAATTTTTTCGTTTTTTGCATTTTCCATTTTGCGACTTACCTTGGCCAGCGGCCATTTCACCTGTCCAGTTCGGATGGGTTGGACGGGTGTTGGGCATGTATAACTCCTGTGTGAGTGTGTGCCTGTGCGTATGACTGCGTACATATCCACACGCTTGTATGCCTGCTCAAGGGAGTTGGCAGAATGGGCAGTAATGCCTCTCGCCAGTTATGTGCCTATGTTGCTTAAAGTGTGCCAGGGTGCATACAACCCCCTTGCTTCTAATAAAAAAAATTGTTGTAGCAACAAATCAGATCATATTTTTTACTCAATAAAACTATAAACTAGCATTGAAAAAGTAAATAAAGATACAATATAGCTATATCTCAAAATTATATAATTACCATTTTGGCTGAAATTCCTATAACCAATCTGGTTTATAGGCAAAACAGACTATGGGCAAAATGGTTTGGGAGTAAAACAACCAGAATTCAATGTCTATCTAGGCCAACTTCAATAGTGCCATCAGATGAAATACTTCTAGTATATGAAATTTAAACTATTTAAACAAATTATATTTATATTTATTTATATATAATATATATATATATATATATATATATTAAGCTATAGTTAAACAAACCAATATTTATTGCATATATTGCATATATTAGTCAAACATATAGTTTATTTGACTAATAGTGGGATAAGAGTACTAGCTAGGTATTAACAAACTTGTTTAACCAATGGTAGCAAAATAGGCAATACTATTAGACTTATTTATATGTTCTGCCATTTTATTTCTGTATATTATATTTGTTCATATAGCTAAAAATCCTTATTGTGGCCTAGGGTCAAATGATGCCAAATAATTCTTTAAATATGTTAGGCTAAACCAAATATAGCCCATTTGCCAAACAAAGCTATGTCTAGCCTTACTTTTCTTTGCTGCAGACATACAAGCTTTAGTATGTTAGCATGCCAATCAATTTTTGAATTAAAAAAATCCCTTGGCCATAATAGGGGCCATAATGACTGCTAGATTATTGCCAAAGTAATTGGTAGTTATGTTTTGGCTTTTAAAAAACTATTTAGGTATTTTTAAATTTTTATTAGCTACAGTCAAAGCTCCAGATATATTTGAAAATAATTTTAAAGTAGCTTTTAGAATAATTGACCACATTGAATCCTATTAATTATGCTACAATACTAAAATCCTTCTTAACTGATATTTAGCCAAATAAGATATGTTTATTTCTTAAAATGATGTTATTAGATTTGAAAATTTGTTTTAATAGGACTATGTGTGCTAATCCTTTTTGAAGTAGCAAAAAGTGCTTGACAATAGCTAACCTGCTTTCTGCTACTTATTGCTACTTGAGTTCTGCAGCATAAATTATCTATAATATCTAAATTTAGCTAGTTGAGGTTAAAGCTCGCCTACAGAGCTAATGGCTACTGGTGGTGCCAGTGAATGCAATGGTCACAGTCCAGATGGCGATGCCGCACCTTCATCGCCGCCCGCGCTGAATCAAGCTAGCAATGCTATTGATACTGGCGGCGCCTGCGGCGGAGCCTATGGCGGCAATGGCGTTGGAAATCATGTCAATGACGACTATGCTGACAGCGACTTTGGTACGGGCGGTGGTGGCAGCGGTGGCGGCGGCGGCGGCGGCGGCAGGCGTCAACGAGCTCGCCATCGTTACGATTCAACATCCGACTCTGAGCTCAGCGATGCCGAGGACAAGCGGCGACGGTCGTCGCTGAAAAGGTTTGAACCCGGAACCAATCAGCAGTGAGAATCCCCACCATAGATCGATAATCCCAACAGCCAATCAGCAGTGAGAATCCCCACCATAGATCGATAATCCCAACAGCCAATCAGCAGTGAGAATCCCCACCATAGATCGATAATCCCAACAGCCAATCAGCAGTGAGAATCCCCACCATAGATCGATAATCCCAACAGCCAATCAGCAGTGAGAATCCCCACCATAGATCGATAATCCCAACAGCCAATCAGCAGTGAGAATCCCTACCATAGATCGATAATCCCAACAGCCAATCAGCAGTGAGAATCCCTACCATAGATCGATAATCCCAACAGCCAATCAGCAGTGAGAATCCCCACCATAGATCGATAATCCCAACAGCCAATCAGTAGTGAGAATCCCCACCATAGATCGATAATCCCAACAGCCAATCAGCAGTGAGAATCCCTACCATAGATCGATAATCCCAACAGCCAATCAGCAGTGAGAATCCCCACCATAGATCGATAATCCCAACAGCCAATCAGCAGTGAGAATCCCCACCATAGATCGATAATCCCAACAGCCAATCAGCAGTGAAATCCACATCCCGCAGCTCCTGCCATCACGGTCGCCACAAGTCCTGTATTGTGCAGCGCAGCTTCGACTCCGAAGTGGAAGGCCCCAATGTCAGCTTCGTCCAGCCGCCGCCCCCGGCCGCCTGGCCGGACGGCGAAGTCCCCGCCGGCGGTTGCATCGGCGGCGCCGACTCCGCCGGCCGGCCGTCGGCATTGAAAAACGGCGGCGCTCGTCGGCGCGACAGCAGCGGCGACGGCAGCGAAAGTCGGCGCCGATTCTCGCAGTCGCGCAGTCCGACCCTCGGCCTGCAGGACGGTGGGTCCAGCAGCCCCTCCGGCGACAGTCCCGACCATCGGCCGAGGCAGCGGCACTCGGAGGATCCAAATCGGGTTGAGGTTGGCATTAACTGCTCAAAATCTCACCATGGACTTATCAAATCTCATCTTTGACTTTCCAAAATCTCATCCTAGAATTTCCAAAATCTCATCCTGTACTTTTCAAAATCTCATCCTGTACTTTCCAAAATCTCATCCTGTACTTTTCAAAATCTCATCCTGTACTTTCCAAAATCTCATCCTGTACTTTCCAAAATCTCATCCTGTACTTTTCAAAATCTCATCCTGTACTTTCCAAAATCTCATCCTGTACTTTTCAAAATCTCATCCTGTAATTTTCAAAATCTCATCCTGTACTTTCCAAAATCTCATCCTGTACTTTTCAAAATCTCATCCTGTACTTTCCAAAATCTCATCCTGTACTTTTCAAAATCTCATCCTGGACTTTCCAAAATCTTTTAGACTTTTATACAATCTTACTCTAGACTTACCAAAATCTTACCTTAGACGGTTCAAAGTCATACCCTGGGCGTCTTAAAATCTCATGAAGCAAATCTAAGCAAGAAATCTCATTCCTCAACTATAAATGTCTTGATTCTTGACTACTTTAATCTCATCATTGGATACCTGAATCTCATCAATGGCTACGTGAATTTCATCATTGGCTACCTGAATCTCATAATTAGCTACCCGAATCTTATCAATAGCTACCTGAATCTCATGCTATCCGAATCTCAACAGTGGCTACCTGAATCTCATGCTACCCGAATCTCATCATTAGCTACCCGAATCTCACCGATAGCTACCTGAATCTCATCATTAGCTACCCGAATCTCATCATTAGCTACCCGAATCTCACCAATAGCTACCTGAATCTCATCATTAGCTACCTGAATCTCATCATTAGCTTCCCGAATCTCATCATTAGCTTCCCGAATCTCGTCATTAGCTTCCCGAATCTCATCATTAGCTTCCCGAATCTCGTCATTAGCTACCCGAATCTCATCATTAGCTACCTGAATCTCATCATTAGCTACCTGAATCTCATCATTAGCTACCCGAATCTCATCATTAGCTACCCGAATCTTACCGATAGCTACCTGAATCTCATCATTAGCTACCTGAATCTCATCATTAGCTTCCCGAATCTCATCATTAGCTTCCCGAATCTCGTCATTAGCTACCCGAATCTCATCGTTGGCTACCTGAATCTCATCATTAGCTACCCGAATCTCATCATTAGCTACCCGAATCTCGTCCATAGCTACCCGAATCTCATCATAATCTCATCATGAATTCGCTAATCCCGATCCAAAATACAAATTCGCAGTACATCGGCGCCGTTCGCAAAGACTCGCCCCGCAACCTGACCATAGCGGTGGACGGCGCCAGATTCGTAGTTGATCCCAACCTGTTCAGCCGCTACCCGGACACTATGCTTGGCCGAATGTTCACCAGCAGTCTGGACCTCAGCATCACCCGGCCGAACGATCAGGGCGAATACGAACTGCGGGACGGCTTCTCCGCCGAAGTATTCCGCGCTGTGCTCAGCTTCTATACTGACGGCTGTCTGCGGTGTCCCAGAGGCACTGATGTCTCCGAGCTGAGAGCCGCTTGCGACTATTTCATGGTGCCGTTCACCTTGGACACCATGCGGAAGTGCGAGGACTTGCAAGGCCTGCTGCACGAGTTTAGTAACGATGGGGCTAGGGCTCAGTTTGAGCACTTTCTTGAGGAGGTAAGCATTGATTTATAGTTTACTTGTCAGGTAGGTTGAGTATCAGATAGGTTGAGTGTCAGGTAGGTTGAGTGTCAGGTAGGTTGGGTGTCAGGTAGGTTGAGTGTCAGGTAGGTTGAGTGTCAGGTAGGTTGAGTGTCAGGTAGGTTGGGTGTCAGGTAGATTAAGTGTCAGGTAGGTTGAGTGTCAGGTAGGTTGAGTGTCAGGTAGGTTGAGTGTCAGGTAGGTTGAGTGTCAGGTAGGTTGAGTGTCAGGTAGATTAAGTGTCAGGTAGGTTGAGTGTCAGGTAGGTTGAGTGTCAGGTAGGTTGAGTGTCAGGTAGGTTGGGTGTCAGGTAGGTTGAGTGTCAGGTAGGTTGAGTGTCAGGTAGGTTGAGTGTCAGGTAGGTTGAGTGTCAGGTAGGTTGAGTGTCAGGTAGGTTGAGTGTCAGGTAGATTAAGTGTCAGGTAGGTTGAGTGTCAGGTAGGTTGAGTGTCAGGTAGGTTGAGTGTCAGGTAGGTTGAGTGTCAGGTAGGTTGAGTGTCAGGTAGGTTGAGTGTCAGGTAGGTTGAGTGTCAGGTAGGTTGAGTGTCAGTTATAAATGTCGGATGACTAAAGTGTCGGTAGCTGCAATATGAAGCAGCCTCAGTGTCAGCCAGGCGGGTCACATCTCCCCTTTCCCCATACTGCCAGGTGATCCTGCCCCAGCTGGTGACCTGCGCCCAGCGCGGCGAGCGCGAGTGCCAGATTGTGATACTGGCTGACGAGGATGTGGTTGACTGGGACGAGGACCATCCCCCAGCTATGCCGGACACCGAGGTGCTGCCTCTCATAGTGAACTCCAGTTCAATGTGCAGATTCTTCAAATACGTGGAGAACCGCGACGTTGCCAAGCAGGTGCTAAAAGAGCGGCGAATGAAGAAGATTCGCATCGGTATTGAAGGCTACCCGACACACAAGGAGAAAGTGAAGCGGAGGGCCGGGGGCAGGTCTGACGTCATCTATAGCTACGCCCAGCGCCCGTTCCTGCGGGTCAGCTGGGAGAAGGAGGAGAACAGGTCGCGTCACGTTGATTTCCAATGCGTTAAGAGCAAGAGCATCTCGGATCTGACCAGTTTAGAAGCTGTCGCAGTTGAACGTCCGGTCGACTTGCCGCCGTCGTTGACTCCGCCTCTGCCAGACAATCAGGCTGCACCGCAACCGCCGGGTGCTGCCGAGGTGCTGGAAGAAGCCCTTGAAAGATTACAGGCGGATCAGCAGCAGCAGCAACAGCAGCAGCAGCCCCCAGCAGCGGAGTAGAGTGAGGCCTAGATGGTACGGCACGACCAATTTCCTGTGACTTTCAGAACTGTGTAACATTTCAATTTGATTAATTTGATGTCTAATATTTGAATTCTTTGTATTGTTGCGTTTTACCTGTGTATCCTGTTTTGATTGGGAGTGTATTATAGTTGCTGGACTATGGATTGACAGCTGTTGAACGGCTAGAAGTGAGTAGGGAGGGGCGGAAGAGAGGAGGGAGAAGGCAGAAGAGAGGAGGAAGAGGGCGCAAGAGAGGAGGGAGAGGGCGGAAAAGAGGCGGAAGAGGGCGGAAGAGAGGAGGGAGAAGGCAGAAGAGAGGAGGAAGAGGGCGCAAGAGAGGAGGGAGAGGGCGGAAAAGAGGCGGAAGAGGGCGGAAGAGAGGAGGGAGCGGGCGGAAGAGAGGAGGGAGAGGGCGGAAAAGAGGCGGAAGAGAGGAGGGAGAGGGCGGAAAAGAGGCGGAAGAGAGGAGGGAGAGGGCGGAAGAGAGGTGGGAGAGGGCGGAAGAGAAGAGGTAGAGGGCGGAAAAGATGGGATAGGGCTGTATCAGCAGGGGATTAAGAAGAAAAATGATGATGGAGAAATCCTAGAGATATGAATATATAAAACACGGATCTCTATGGCCGGAATATGTCTGTTTGATGTCTGTCTGTTTTGCTCTGCTTGACGTCTTGCTTCTTTAAATTGCAGAAGATCCGAAAATTATTTGTTTATATCCACAATAAGTACTGTGAGTTAGCAAGAGGCAGTTTAACAATCCCTCTTGCAACCATATTTGCTTTAAACATTTATTCAGAACTGTGTTTTGCTTTCCTTTGCTGTATTTGAAATCAATATGTTTTTTGTTCTTTCATTTTTTAATGCCTAAAAGATTAAGGCATTGTAACTCAACTTATACTACTTACCTGCTCGAGTAGCACAGTCGCGTTTGAGCTGCTCTCTGAGCAATACGTATTGAGCACCTAATTGAGATTATTTTTACTTTCCACCGCTAGCTGGTTTGGTGTCCCGCGAATACTACTCATACTAGTCTGCCGAGCCTATGCTAGCTATTTTTGCTTTTCTCTAAACATTCACTAAAGTATATATATCGGTCTTCAATGACGGATTACATAGAAATATATTGTTGTACTGTAGATATGGCATGTCTGGCACCTGTGCACCGGCCGTAACTGCGTATCCGCATATGCTGACACGTATGTTTTCACTTGTGAATATTCTTTTTTCTGCTACTTATTAAATTCAGTGTTTTAGCCCCGCCCAACTGCCAACTAAATTGCACTCTTCATTTCATACTCGCTGCTGTCAGTTTCGGGACATTTGTACTTTATTTTGTTTGCTTCTGCTTGCATTGCCAGCTCCATGCTGCATCATGCTTTTCCTGTCTTGTTTGTGTTGCCTGCCTGTCTGTCTGTCTGCCTGGCTGTCTGCCTGTCTGTCTGTCTGTCTGCCTGTCTGTCTGGCTGTCTGTCTGTCTGTCTGTCTGTCTGTCTGTCTTTCTGTCTGTCTGTCTTAGTGTCTGTCTGTCTGTCTGTCTGTCTGCCTGCCTGTCTGTCTGTCTGTCTGTCTGTCTGTCTGCCTGTCTGTCTGGCTGTCTGTCTGTCTGTCTGTCTGTCTGTCTGTCTGTCTTTCTGTCTGTCTGTCTTAGTGTCTGTCTGTCTGTCTGTCTGTCTGCCTGCCTGCCTGTCTGTCTTAGTGGGTGTCTGTCTGTCTGTCTGTCTGTCTGTCTGTCTGTCTGTCTTAGTGTCTGTCTGTTTGTCTGTCTGTCTGTCTGTCTGTCTGTCTGTCTGTCTGTCTGTCTGTCTGCCTGCCTGCCTGTCTGTCTTAGTGGGTGTCTGTCTGTCTGTCTGTCTGTCTGTCTGCCTGCCTGCCTGTCTGTCTTAGTGGGTGTCTGTCTGTCTGTCTGTCTGTCTGTCTGTCTGTCTGTCTGTCTGTCTGTCTGTCTGTCTGCCTGTCTTAGTGTCTGTCTGTCTTAGTGTCTGTCTGTCTGTCTGTCTGTCTGTCTGTCTGTCTCTCTGTCTGTCTCTCTGTCTCTCTGTCTGTCCGTGCGCATGTCTGCCTTCGGTGTCACGCGGCCCAGTCTAATAAAGGTACATTTACAGCCCATGATACGCAGGTGCCGGGGTCAAGTCCCAATCAGTGGACTCACACAAGATGTCGCACAGTAAAGTACTTGTAATCAGTTTTACTGAGGATTATGAGCTATTATTTGCAAGAGCGGCACCCAGGGATGCCAGCCTTTATATATTTTCTGAGCAAAATACACATTTTAACGTGTGCATATGCAGTCCGCTTACGAGCAGAAATGGCCGAAAATCTTGTATGACTTCCTGACTTAGTTCTTACTGACAAAAAGCAGACATTTGTAATTGTTAGTACGGATGGCCTGTCATTATCTTCTGTCTCATCAATTGCTCTTTAACGCGACTCAGATCCTCGGTTACTGGGCCAGCCTCCCAGGTCCTCAGTTGCTGGGCCAGACTCCCAGAGTGTCACTTGCTGGGTCAGCCTCCCAGCTCCTCAGTTGCTGGGCCAGCCTCCCAGAGTGTCAGTTGCTGGGTCAGCCTCCCAGATCCTCAGTTGCTAGCCAGCCTCCCAGAGTGTCAGTTGCTAGGTCAGCCTCCCAGCTCCTCAGTTGCTGGGCCAGCCTCCCAGATCCTCAGTTACTGGGCCAGCCTCCCAGATCCTCAGTTGCTGAGCCAGCCTCCCAGAGTGTCAGTTGCTAGCCAGCCTCCCAGAGTGTCAGTTGCTAGGTCAGCCTCCCAGCTCCTCAGTTGCTAGGCCAGCCTCCCAGATCCTCAGTTGCTGAGCCAGCCTCCCAGCTCCTCAGTTGCTGAGCCAGCCTCCCAGCTCCTCAGTTGCTGAGCCAGCTTCCCAGCTCCTCAGTTGCTGAGCCAGCCTCCCAGCTCCTCAGTTGCTAGGCCAGCCTCCCAGATCCTCAGTTGCTGAGCCAGCCTCCCAGCTCCTCAGTTGCTGAGCCAGCCTCCCAGCTCCTCAGTTGCTGAGCCAGCCTCCCAGATCCTCAGTTGCTGAGCCAGCCTCCCAGATCCTCAGTTGCTGGGCCAGCCTCCCAGAGTGTCAGTTGCTGGGTCAGCCTCCCAGAGTGTCAGTTGCTAGCCAGCCTCCCAGATCCTCAGTTGCTAGCCAGCCTCCCAGATCCTCAGTTGCTAGCCAGCCTCCCAGAGTGTCAGTTGCTAGGTCAGCCTCCCAGCTCCTCAGTTGCTGGGCCAGCCTCCCAGATCCTCAGTTACTGGGTCAGCCTCCCAAATCCCCAGTTGCTGGGCCAGCCCAGATCCTCAGTTGCTGGGCCACAGCGTTCCCTAGATCCTCTCCCGAAGTCACAAGCCCGAGTGCATATCTTGATGCAGCTGCAGCTCGGAGCCGCGGAATGAACCAGGCACCCTTTGCGGACTCGGTGCCGGTGGCCCAGACGGAAGCGCGCAGCCTGCTGGACTCGCCATGCCTCAACCAGCTGTTCTGCAGCTCCGCTCTTCTTGGCAGCATTGAAGATGCCGCCTTCCTTCTTGCCGGCAGCTGCCCGCAGTTGCCTCGCCGGTTCGACTTCTGGCGTCGGTTGGTCGCCAACGGCTGGCCCGAACTGCGCCGGATTCTCGTTGAACAGCTGGACGGTGGCGCGGACGGTAGCAAAGCTGTCAGGCTCCTGGCCGAAGTGCTGCAGGCGCTGGGCGCCGAGTTTCCAGCCGCCCTGCTGCGCCAGGCCGATTGCTCCGCTGAGTGGTGAATGATGTGTCTGTCTGTCTGTCTGCCTTACTGTCTGTCTGTCTGTCTGTCTGTCTGTCTGTCTGCCTGTCTGTCTGTCTGTCTGCCTTACTGTCTGCCTGACTGTCTGTCTGTCTGTCTGTCTGTCTGTCTGTCTGTCTGTCTGTCTGTCTGTCTGTCTGCCTTACTGTCTGCCTGACTGTCTGTCTGTCTGTCTGTCTGTCTGTCTGTCTGTCTGTCTGTCTGTCTGTCTGTCTGCCTTACTGTCTGCCTGACTGTCTGTCTGTCTGTCTGTCTGTCTGTCTGTCTGTCTGTCTGTCTGTCTGTCTGTCTGTCTGCCTTACTGTCTGCCTGACTGTCTGTCTGTCTGTCTGTCTGTCTGTCTGTCTGTCTGTCTGTCTGTCTGTCTGTCTGTCTGTCTGTCTGCCTGTCTGTTTGTATCCCTGGCGTTAAACTTTTTAGAATGAGTTTTGACACTTTATTTTTGCAGCTCAACAGAGGTAGCGCCTCCCCGCCTGCTGCGGCGCCATCTGGACCTGTACAAGGCGCTGGCCCCCTACGACGAAACCGTCTGCTGCCGGCGGCTTCGGCGCAGTCTGGCTATGCAACCCTGGTGGACCAGACGGAATACCGATCTTGTGCAAGCCTACCCCTGCTCCTCAGCCATGCTTCTTCTGTTATCCATCCACTACCGGGAGTCGCCGCACCAGACGGTTGTCGAATTCGTACGTCGCGTCCTTCAAACTGGTATGCTGTCTTTGCTTAAACATGTTGTTAGTAGACATTGGCTAAGTGACTCACGTAAACATATTTCGTCATAGGTACCTGATGACGTCATTGTGAAGCTTTGTCACTTTGTCATTATGAAATGTTGATACTATAAATAGCAACCTGACGTCATTTTGAAATGTTGATACTATAAATAGCAACCTGACGTCATTTTGAAATGTTGATACTATAAATAGCAACCTGACGTCATTTTTGAAATGTTGATACTATAAATAGCAACCTGTCGTCATTTTTGAAATGTTGATACTATAAATAGCAACCTGTCGTAATTTTTAAGTCTTGATGCTTAAAATCTAATAATCACCTCTCTTTTCGCAATGCACATTCGCGTACATAAAAGTAAATATTTAAATTTGTTAAAATTAGTTTTTATTTACTTTCCGATTTTTAATTACAGACGATGCCGAGCCGCCATCAGCTGAATTAAGGCCAGTACATCCGGCGCCAAGTCCAGCTGCTAGGCCTGTTGGCCTATGCTGCATACTCAACATTGACCGCTACGAGCAAGCCGATGCGCCTACACAATTCCACAGGCGCCAAGGCAGCGCACGTGACGTGGAGAACATATCTCGGGTGTTCAAGAAGCTCGGCTATCAGATTTTACGCAGTCCCAATACTACTGACGAGCCCGACCTGCTAATGACTCGTGAGAAGTGCATCGACTTTCGTGACGAATGCTTCGACGAGTTTGGCGCTGGTGCGTACACCAGCTTCGTCATGTTCGTGATGGGCCACGGGAAAGATGCGCACGATGTGCTGACTGCAGATAACCAGACTCTGCACTGCATCACGGATCTAGTGAACCTGACGTGCTCGCAGCCAATGTTCAGTCGCCAACCGAAGCTGTTCGTGTTTCAATTCTGTCGCGGCGAATTTGTGAACTTCTACACTGACGGACCGTCGCAGGAGCAGTCGCAGCCGGGAACTCCAGCTGGGCATTTGCAGATGAACAGAAGCTACACTGAGGTGTACCAGTGCTATGCCACCCTGCCTTCTTACAAAGCCATGCGCAGTGGTGATCTGGGCTCATTCTTTATCCACTATCTGTGTGGGTACGCCGAGGCTCAAATTGAAGCTCACCGACCCGTGATGCTGAATGAGCTGATGGCCAGCGTCAACAGACAGCTCACCGAACAGAAAGCTGATGGCATTCCTTTGCAGCCCGTCGAGGTGAAAAAGTGGGGCTGCTCAGAGCCAGACTTGCGGTTGAATGCTCACTGATTCTTCGTGACGTCATCCCGGTTTTACGCTTTGTTGCGTGAGCTACAAGTTGTGTGTGATAACTGGCATGCTCTCGACACTGTCAATTCCCATAATTCCAATCAGGATTGCTCATAATCATCATTCCGATTCCCATAATCCCAATCCCGATTCCCATAATCTCAATCCTGATTCCCATGATCCCAATCCTTATTCTCACTATCTCAATCCTGATTCCCAATCCTTATTCTCACTATCTCAATCCCGATTCCCATAATCCCAATCCTTATTCTCACTATCCCAATCCCGATTCCCATAATCCCAATCCTTATTCTCACTATCTCAATCCTGATTCCCATAATCCCAATCCTTATTCTCACTACTATCTCAATCCTGATTCCCATAATCCCAATCCTTATTCTCACTACTATCTCAATCCTGATTCCTATGATCCCAATCCTTATTCTCACTATCTCAATCCCGATTCCCATAATCCCAATCCTTATTCTCACTATCCCAATCCCGATTCCCATAATCCCAATCCTTATTCTCACTATCTCAATCCTGATTCCCATAATCCCAATCCTTATTCTCACTATCTCAATCCTGATTCCCATGATCCCAATCCTTATTCTCACTATCTCAATCCCGATTCCCATAATCCCAATCCTTATTCTCACTATCTCAATCCCGATTCCCATGATCCCAATCCTTATTCTCACTATCTCAATCCCGATTCCCATAATCCCAATCCTTATTCTCACTACTATCTCAATCCTGATTCCCATAATCCCAATCCTTATTCTCACTACTATCTCAATCCTGATTCCCATGATCCCAATCCTTATTCTCACTATCTCAATCCCGATTCCCATAATCCCAATCCTTATTCTCACTATCTCAATCCCGATTCCCATGATCCCAATCCTTATTCTCACTATCTCAATCCCGATTCCCATAATCCCAATCCTTATTCTCACTATCTCAATCCCGATTCCCATGATCCCAATCCTTATTCTCACTATCTCAATCCCGATTCCCATGATCCCAATCCTTATTCTCACTATCTCAATCCCGATTCCCATAATCCCAATCCTTATTCTCACTACTATCTCAATCCTGATTCCCATGATCCCAATCCTTATTCTCACTATCTCAATCCCGATTCCCATAATCCCAATCCTTATTCTCACTACTATCTCAATCCTGATTCCCATGATCCCAATCCTTATTCTCACTATCTCAATCCCGATTCCCATAATCTCAATCCGATTCCCATTATCCCAATCAGTTTATTGTATGAATTAAATTCAACTTGGTTAGCCTCTATTAATTGTATTAAGATTGCACTCAGAAAAAATATTTTTGTTTCAAGGCAATGTGATTTTCATAGGATAATACGATGAATTTATAAATTAAACAAATAAATTGCGTTATTGAACTTATTTTGACTCTTACTTTTGACAAGTTTCAGCTCATAATAAAAGTCGATATCTACATTTTTGCTTCCGCTTCAAAGCGTTGCTTAAATTTTCTTAGTTCCCCGTTTTAAACCCTGTAAAATTTTCCGTAAAAGCCAAAAACCTCTGTTCCAGTTTTTCTGAAAACCAGTTCCCATTCTGAACCCATCCCGGTTCCCTCTCGGAAGACCTCCCCAGTCCCCCCTCGGAAGCTATCCCCAGTTCCACCTCGGAAGCCATCCCTGGTTCCCCCTTTGGAAGCCATCCACAGTTCCGCCTCAGAAGCCCTCGGAAGCCATCCCAAGTTCCCTCTCGGAAGCCCTCGGAAGCCATCCCCAGTTCCCTCTTGGAAGCCCTCGGAAGCCATCCCAAGTTCCGTTTTGGAAGCCATCCCCAGTTCCACATCGGAAGCCATCCCCAGTTCCACCTCGGAAGCCATCCCTGGTTCCCCCTTTGGAGGCCATCCACAGTTCCGCCTCAGAAGCCCTCGGAAGCCATTCCCAGTTCCGCCTCGAAAGCCATCCCAGTTCCCCCTCGGAAGCCATCCCAGTTTCCCATCGGAAGCTATCCCAGTTCCCCCTCGGAAGCCATCCCAGTTTCCCCTCGGAAGCCATCCCAGTTTCCCCTCGGAAGCCATCCCAGTTCCCCCTCGGAAGCCATCCCCAGTTCCCTCTCGGAAGCCATCCCTAGTTCCGCCTCGGAAGCCATCCCCAGTTCCGCCTCGGAAGCCATCCCTAGTTCCCTCTCGGAAGCCATCCCTAGTTCCCTCTCGGAAGCCATCCCTAGTTCCGCCTCGGAAGCCATCCCCAGTTCCGCCTCGGAAGCCATCCCCAGTTCCCCTAAAAGCCGATCCAACTTTTCAACTTTTCTTTCAGCGCTGTGACAGAAATTATTTTAAACCCATTCTGCGCAAATTTCCGTCATGAAGTTCAGCAGCCCACTTTTTCTGCCAACAGCAACCTTGGGCTGTACAAACAGCAATTCAGTATCCACTCAAATCTCTTTAGTCAATCACACTTCATAATTTCGGCAGTTAAAGCTGCGACTCGATTATAAGCACATTCTGCCTGTTTACATGCACTTCAGTTGTGCACTACAATTTCAAAGCCTGTATGGCGAAGGTAAACGATTCTATTTAAAGAGATTTTCAGCAAACAGATCTTACAATTACTTGCGGCTTGAGAAGCAACAACAGGAAGATTCTGCGTAGCGAGGCTCCGCTCTGCTTCATCTTCTCTGTTAAAACTGTCAGCTTCCTCACTAGAGTTGCCCGCTGTTAAAGAGTTATGAATTATTCATTATGAATACGAGTTGACTGGGGTGGCGGGCATCTAGTGTGAGGGCGGCGGGTTGCCAGGCTGAGCGACTGCGTGTGCAGTCTGCGGGGCGACTAACGAAATTGAATTGCGGATGGGGTGGGTGGTCGTTTTTACTGCCTCTGGTGGGGCTGTGGCCCATCCGGTATGGGGGCTGCTCCTGTGAGCCATGGACCTCTGCGATACCTGGACAGGGGTAGGGAGTAGGCGATTAGTGGGATTGGGATTATGGGAATCAGGATTGGGATTATGAGAATCGGGATTGGGATTATGAGAATCGGGATTGGTATGGTGGGAATCGGGATTGGGATTATGAGAATCGGGATTGGGATTATGGGAATCGGGATTGGGATAGTGGGAATCGGGATTGGGATTATGGGAATCGGGATTGGGATTATGAGAATCGGGATTGGGATTATGGGAATCGGGATTGGGATAGTGGGAATCGGGATTGGGATTATGGGAATCGGGATTGGGATTATGGGAATCGGGATTGGGATAGTGGGAATCGGGATTGGGATAGTGGGAATCGGGATTGGGATTATGGGAATCGGGATTGGGATAGTGGGAATCGGGATTGGGATTATGGGAATCGGGATTGGGATAGTGGGAATCGGGATTGGGATTATGGGAATCGGGATTGGGATTATGGGAATCGGGATTGGGATAGTGGGAATCGGGATTGGGATTATGGGAATCGGGATTGGGATTATGGGAATCGGGATTGGGATAGTGGGAATCGGGATTGGGATTATGGGAATCGGGATTGGGATTATGGGAATCGGGATTGGGATAGTGGGAATCGGGATTGGGATTATGGGAATCGGGATTGGGATTATGGAAATCGGGATTGGGATAGTGGGAATCGGGATTGGGATAGTGGGAATCGGGATTGGGATTATGGGAATCGGGATTAAGATTATGGGAATCGGGATTGAGATTATGGGAATCGGGATTGGGATTATGGGAATCGGGATTGGGATTATGGGAATCGGGATTGGGATTATGGGAATCGGGATTGGGATAGTGGGAATCGGGATTGGGATTATGGGAATCGGGATTGGGATTATGGGAATCGGGATTGGGATTATTACTATCCTAAACATATTTTCGAGAAAGTGTTAGAAAATGTTCAAATTTTAAACTTGTTAGAACGCCTTTGAAAGGGTACAGTCCAAAGATAATAGTTTGTTGATCCACTTTGTCACAAACGTGAACTCGCAACTAGAAGGGTTTTGGGTAGATTCAGCCATGTTTCCAGTCCACCAGTATGCAGAGGTCCTTGGCATTCTGGTCCTTGGCGTTGCAGATGGATTGACTTTTCCATTGTACTAAAATATTTTAATAAGATTTCTAGTACTGGCATGGTTGGAAAACAACACACAATACGAAGTAGCTAGAATGGCAATCCGGTGCACAGCCACTCTAGCATGCCGTAGTTTGAGTCTGTTTGAGTAAGTTTTCCCCGGGCATAAGCGTGACCAGCACTAATTGCAATCATGCCTTGGCGCTAGATGTAAAAAACTGTTTTATCCCCTTATTTGCTGCTTCCCTAACTGGGAGAAAAAGATTAGATTTACCCATGTATAATTGGATAAATGATTCGACAACGGATGGATGATTGCGGAGATGATTAGATCTACAGATGAATGATTGCATAGATGATTGGATGTACAGATGAATGATTGCATAGATGATTGGATGTACAGATGAATAATAGCATAGAAGACTAGATTTATCGATGAATGATTGCATAGATGACTAGATTTATCGATGAATGATTGCATAGATGATTAGATGTACAGATGAATGATTGCATAGATGACTAGATTTATCGATGAATGATTGCATAGATGACTAGATTTATCGATGAATGATTGCATAGCTGATTAGATGTACAGATGAATGATTGTATAGATGATTAGATGTACAGATGAATGATTGTATAGATGATTAGATGTACAGATGAATGATTGTATAGATGATTAGATGTACAGATGAATGATTGTATAGATGATTAGATGTACAGATGAATGATTGTATAGATGATTAGATGTACAGAGGATTCGTTGATTAGTTGCACCTATTGAGGATCAAATATTTCAACAGGAAATGTTTTGCTTCAACTGAGACTATATTAGGAAGTGAATATTCCTGACTTTGCTGTCAATAAGAGGTATTGAATTGTACGCATTTAGTTGGAGCGCAACGCGATTGGGATATACAAGAGACAACTGCTGCATCTCCATGAAGTTGGGAATTAATAATATGATTGCTGAGTTTGTAGGAGGGGGTGGGATATACAAGAGACAACTGCTGCATCTCCATGAAGTTGGGAATTAATAATATGATTGCTGAGTTTGTAGGAGGGGGTGGGATATACAAGAGACAACTGCTGCATCTCCATGAAGTTGGGAATTAATAATATGGTTGCTGAGTTTGTAGGAGGGGGTGGGATATACAAGAGACAACTGCTGCATCTCCATGAAGTTGGGAATTAATAATATGGTTGCTGAGTTTGTAGGAGGGGTGGGATATACAAGAGACAACTGCTGCATCTCCATGAAGTTGGGAATTAATAATATGATTGCTGAGTTTGTAGGAGGGGGTGGGATATACAAGAGACAACTGCTGCATCTCCATGAAGTTGGGAATTAATAATATGATTGCTGAGTTTGTAGGAGGGGGTGGGATATACAAGAGACAACTGCTGCATCTCCATGAAGTTGGGAATTAATAATATGATTGCTGAGTTTGTAGGAGGGGGTGGGATATACAAGAGACAACTGCTGCATCTCCATGAAGTTGGGAATTAATAATATGATTGCTGAGTTTGTAGGAGGGGGTGGGATATACAAGAGACAACTGCTGCATCTCCATGAAGTTGGGAATTAATAATATGGTTGCTGAGTTTGTAGGAGGGGGTGGGATATACAAGAGACAACTGCTGCATCTCCATGAAGTTGGGAATTAATAATATGATTGCTGAGTTTGTAGGAGGGGGTGGGATATACAAGAGACAACTGCTGCATCTCCATGAAGTTGGGAATTAATAATATGATTGCTGAGTTTGTAGGAGGGGGTGGGATATACAAGAGACAACTGCTGCATCTCCATGAAGTTGGGAATTAATAATATGATTGCTGAGTTTGTAGGAGGGGGTGGGATATACAAGAGACAACTGCTGCATCTCCATGAAGTTGGGAATTAATAATATGATTGCTGAGTTTGTAGGAGGGGTGGGATATACAAGAGACAACTGCTGCATCTCCATGAAGTTGGGAATTAATAATATGGTTGCTGAGTTTGTAGGAGGGGGTGGGATATACAAGAGACAACTGCTGCATCTCCATGAAGTTGGGAATTAATAATATGATTGCTGAGTTTGTAGGAGGGGGTGGGATATACAAGAGACAACTGCTGCATCTCCATGAAGTTGGGAATTAATAATATGATTGCTGAGTTTGTAGGAGGGGGTGGGATATACAAGAGACAACTGCTGCATCTCCATGAAGTTGGGAATTAATAATATGATTGCTGAGTTTGTAGGAGGGGGTGGGATATACAAGAGACAACTGCTGCATCTCCATGAAGTTGGGAATTAATAATATGATTGCTGAGTTTGTAGGAGGGGGTGGAAGTTTCTGGAAGCAACTGAGGGCTGCATGAGGGAAGCTGGAGATAATGAGGAAAAATCGCTACACAACAGATGGGTTGGCCTGGCAGAGGGATAGACAGAAGAGCGCAGACCCTGGCCGTGTGTATTTGGCCTCGCCCCTAGCAACGGCAAAGCAGAAAGAGAAGAGGAGGTTGGGGTGGTGGGCAGTTTTCTAGTGGATTTATTTTGTCTCTCAACGCACCCGGGAAGGCCGGAGCCGGAGCTGACCAGAGCCAGAAATGCCCGAACCAGCGGCTGCAACCCAGAAGCCAGCGACGCCGTCTGTTAAGAAGGCGGCGCCGCAGTCCGCCGCCAGTGGCGTTAGCAACAAAACTAACGCTAGCGGCAACCCGGCTAAAGGCTCCAATGCTAACAGCGGTAAGCGAGGCAGCATTGCCAGCGTCCCGCCGGTTTCTGCTGCCGCCTCAAGTGTTGCCAGGCAGCAGAAGCAGCAGCCTGTCCCAGTCGAGACAGTTGCGGAGCCGACAACCTTGGCAAAGCGCGCCTCATCAGTGAGCACCCTGCAGCCGGTGCGGCCGAGCAGTGGTCATTCGAAAACTAGCAGCAGCGGAGGCGGCGGCTCCATCGGCGGCATGACAGAGGAGATCGAAGTTGTGTTCCTAGAGGAGCTGAATAAGAAATACGAATGCCCAGTCTGCAGCCAGGTGCTCCGCTACCCGGTGCAGTTTGACGAATGTGGACACCGGTGCTGCAGCTCCTGTCTGCCCGAATTGCTCAGGTAATTCTACCCGGTTGCTAAGGACCGAGAGTGCATTGTCTTGTTATTTGTCTTAAGACAGTTTGTTGACGGTAAAAATATCTGTCTCAAAGAAGTAGATTTGGTTGTTTGTTGATAGTGGCTCATTTTAGTAAGTAGATAGCGGCTCAGTAGTGAGTAGATAGCGGCTCTGTAGTGAGTAGATAGCGGCTCAGTAGCGAGTAGATAGCGGCTCTGTAGTGAGTAGATAGCGGCTCAGTAGTGAGTAGATAGCGGCTCAGTAGCGAGTAGATAGCGGCTCTGTAGTGAGTAGATAGCGGCTCAGTAGCGAGTAGATAGCGGCTCAGTAGCGAGTAGATAGCGGCTCTGTAGTGAGTAGATGGCTCTGTAGTGAGTAGATGGCTCTGTAGTGAGTAGATAGCGGCTCAGTAGTGAGTAGATAGCGGCTCAGTAGTGAGTAGATAGCGGCTCAGTAGTGAGTAGATAGCGGCTCAGTAGTAAGTAGATAGCGGCTCAGTAGTGAGTAGATAGCGGCTCAGTAGTGAGTAGATAGCGGCTCAGTAGTGAGTAGATAGCGGCTCAGTAGTAAGTAGATAGCGGCTCTGTAGTGAGTAGATGGCTCTGTAGTGAGTAGATGGCTCTGTAGTGAGTAGATAGCGGCTCAGTAGTGAGTAGATAGCGGCTCAGTAGTGAGTAGATAGCGGCTCAGTAGTGAGTAGATAGCGGCTCAGTAGTGAGTAGATGGCTCTGTAGTGAGTAGTTAGCGGCTCAGTAGTGAGTAGATAGCGGCTCAGTAGTGAGTAGATGGCTCTGTAGTGAGTAGTTAGCGGCTCAGTAGTGAGTAGATGGCTCTGTAGTGAGTAGTTAGCGGCTCAGTAGTGAGTAGATAGTACTCGTATCTGACTCAACAAGCAGTGGATGGCTTAATCAACCCATTATATCACACAGCCTCACAATCTTACCTATCCCTTGTCAGGGTGGCGCCCCGCTGTCCCCTGGACCAGATGCCCATCGACAAGGACAAGGTGTACGCGGACAAAGCGTTCCAAGTTGAGACGGACAATTTAGGCGTCAAATGCAGCTTCTACGGCCGCGGCTGCAAGTGGACCGGCGTGCTCAAGGAGCTCATGGTAAGGTGTTGCGGATTCCTGAGTGACTTAGGAGTGCTTGTAGAGGGAGACTAAACAATCATTCCAGAGTGACTCGGGACAGATTCCAGAGTGACTCGGGACCGATTCCAGAGTGACTCAGGACCGATTCCAGAGTGACTCGGGACCGATTCCAGAGTGACTCGGGACCGATTCCAGAGTGACTCGGGACCGATTCCAGAGTGACTCAGGACCGATTCCAGAGTGACTCGGGACCGATTCCAGAGTGACTCGGGACCGATTCCAGAGTGACTCAGGACCGATTCCAGAGTGACTCGGGACCGATTCCAGAGTGACTCGGGACCGATTCCAGAGTGACTCGGGACCGATTCCAGAGTGACTCAGGACCGATTCCAGAGTGACTCGGGACTGATTTCAGAGTGACTCAGGACCGATTCCAGATTGACTCAGAACTGATTCCAGAGTGACTCAGGACCGATTCCAGAGTGACTCAGGACTGATTCCAGAGTGACTCAGGACCGATTCCAGAGTGACTTAGGACTGATTCCAGAGTGACTGAGGACTGATTCCAGAGTGACTCAGGACCGATTCCAGAGTGACTCAGGACTGATTCCAGAGTGACTGAGGACTGATTCCAGAGTGACTCAGGACCGATTCCAGAGTGACTCAGGACTGATTCCAGAGTGACTCAGGACCGATTCCAGAGTGACTCAGGACTGATTCCAGAGTGACTGAGGACTGATTCCAGAGTGACTCAGGACTGATTCCAGAGTGACTGAGGACTGATTCCAGAGTGAGGACTGATTCCAGAGTGACTCAGGACTGATTCCAGAGTGCCTGACGACTGATTGAACTAATGGAACTGACAGAACTAATTGTTTCATTATAGTAGCAAAATTATTTATGAACCCCTCAACCGCAGCCGCACCTGGAGTCCTGCGACCGCATGCACACGGTCTGCCCCATGCGCTGCGGAGCCGAATTCGAGAAACGCTTCCAGCAGAAGCATCGCGACGAGGATTGCCCGAAACGGCAGGTGATTTGCCAGTTCTGCGAGCTGTCAATGCTGGCCGAGACTGAGTCCGAGCATTTGGACGCGTGTCCGAAGTTTCCCGTGCCCTGTCCTAACAAGTGCAGCAAGAAGGAGGTGACGCGGGAGACATTGCAGGAGCATCTGGATAGCGACTGTCTGCAGCAGAGCCAGCCCTGCCCGTTCGCCAACTACGGTTGCGCGCACACTGTGAGCGGCTGACTTACTTATCTGCCTTGCTTTTGGACTGTCTAATCACTTCTTTGTACATCTAGTCATCTCTGCAGTCATTCATCGGTACATCTAGTCATCTCTGCAGTCATTCATCGGTACATCTAGTCATCTCTGCAGTCATTCATCGGTACATCTAGTCATCTCTGCAGTCATTCATCGGTACATCTAGTCATCTCTGCAGTCATTCATCGGTACATCTAGTCATCTCTGCAGTCATTCATCGGTACATCTAGTCATCTCTGCAGTCATTCATCGGTACATTTAGTAATCTGTCCAATCATTGACTGACTGCACCCTATAATCGGATCTAATACCTCTCTAGGGCAAGAAGCAGGAGCTGCCGGCCCACCTGAAGGAGAACCAGATCACCCACATGGAGCTGCTCTGCGTGGCCGTCAAGCGCAGCGAGGAGGCTCGCAATGAGAAGGAGCGCCTGGCCGCCGAGCTCACCAAAAAGTTGGCCGGCATTGAACGCCGAATTGCCTGCCTAGAGAAGCTGTACGGACCGCAGCTGGTGTGGCGCATCGACTCGTATCAGGAGCGACTGGCCGAAGCTAAAAGCGGCAAGAAGACTACTCTATTCAGCCCGCCGTTCCTCACGCACCGCTACGGGTACAAGCTGATCCTGTCCACCTGTTTATACGGCGATGGTCAGGGTAGGTTGGAAAATGTCTCAGCTGGTGGGGCCCAAGTACCCACCTGTCTCCGCCTCCTCTCACACCCACACGTCCCAGAAGTCGCAAAATTAGCAGCCCCTCAAACACCTCTCCCCAGAAGTCACGCAAATAATTATCGCGATAATTATCAGCCCCTCAAACACCTCTCGCCAGAAGTCGCGCAAATAATTATCGCGATAATTATCAGCCCCTCAAACATCTCTCCTTAGAAGTCGCACAAATAATTATCAGCCCCTCAAACACCACTCCCCAGAAGTCGCACAAATAATTATCAGCCCCTCAAACACCACTCCCCAGAAGTCGCACAAATGACTAGCAGCCCCTCAAACACCACTCCCCAGAAGTCGCACAAATAACTAGCAGCCCTCAAACACCACTCCCCAGAAGTCGCACAAATAACTAGCAGCCCTCGAACCTCTCCCCAGAAGTCGCACAAATAATTATCAGCTCCCAAACCTCAGCCCCGTTAAGCCCCTTAAATATTATCATGTACGTGCTTGTATGCACTTTTCTAACGTCCTGAAGTTCAAGCATGAAAACAACTTCCCAAACCTTTAGCCAAAGCCTCCAAGGTTTCCACCTCTCCCTTTTTTAGTCTCTATCTGCAATATCTGCCATTCAAAGAACAGTTAGCATCTTCCATCGCCAACTCCGCAGGCCGCGGCGAGTACATGTCGGTGTTCCTGTCCATATGCAAGAGCGAAAATGATCCATTGCTAATTTGGCCATTCGGTCATCGCGTCACCATCTGGCTGCTGGACCAATGCGAGGACGTAAAGGCCAGACGGCACATTAGCTACTCTTTGAAGCCGAACACCTGCAAAGAGAACCGGCCTTTCTTAGGCCGCCCCATCGGCGAACGAAACGCCAGCTTTGGAGCAGTTAAATTTGTCCGACTGGAGACGCTGAATACGTTGGACTACATCAAGGACGACTCAATGTTTCTCAAAGTGCAAGTTGATTGCGAAGCACTTGTATCCCTGTGAATCGCTCATAATTAACTCAATTGATCGCTGCTAAAAGTACTAGGAATTAGCAATGGACACTCCGTTTCTTGAGAAGTTATATGAGGCCATATTTGTTTGGTAAAGTTCCTCTAAACTAATGAGTTTTTCTAATTTCAATTCAGAAAAGGTAATTTATGAAAAGAAAAGCAGTTGCCATGACTTGTAGGCGTAAACAACCGGCTATTGGTGCAGCCATACTGTACATTAGTCACCTCCACTGCCCACTGGAAATGTACGTGGCACGCAGATTAAGGCTGGAACACTAAGGAATGCAATAAAAATTGGGGGGTAGAGATTTTATGCGGAAAGACGCAGTCGGAGGGGTTCAGTGGGGGGGGGTTGGTGGGTGAGAGAGCCAATAAATGAGCCTAAATGATGTACATGGGAGCTTTAGCCTGGAACATCGAGGAAGGCAATAAAAGTGGGGGTAGGCCGGGGGTAAGAGATTTTGTGCGGAAGGTCGCGGCCGGAGGGGTTCAAACCCGGGGGAGGCGGTCGGAGGGGTTCAAACCCGGGGGAGGGGTGATAGAGCCAATAAGCGAGCCTTATCACCCTTATATAATGCACATGACAACTTTAGACTGGAACACCGAGAAGGCAATAAAATTGGGGCAGGCCGGGTTAGAGATCTTGTGCAAAAAGAGGGGGGAAGAGATGGCCAATAAAAATCTTGTCGGTGTCCTAAAAAACGTTAAAATGCTTCTATTTGACTTTCTACGTACTGAACTGAAATTACGAGTAGCTTAAACGCACATGTGCTAGGCTGAGCTAAGTGAATGCCATCTAGTTATTATATTATGTAGCGGTTACTCGGTTGTTTAGCCAAACATAGGCCTCATAAATTTTTAGAAACGAAATGTACTCTGCTTCTACTTCTAGTGGAATATTAAGATTTAATCGTCTGTTTCTGGACTAAAGAATAGAAGTTGATTCGCTATTTTGATGTTACTTTGTACGATTTTTTACGGTTTTTCTTTCCTAACACAACGAACGCAATCTAATCTTTTTTATTATGGTTTTTATTTTTATGCAAGCATAACGAAACACAACTGCACAGGCACAATAGACTATTTGCTATTGTTTATTCCCAACTCCCGTCCGATAATTAATTGCACACCTCTTCTAACTTATGCGGTTACTCTATCTATTGAGTCCCCGAGAGAGTCTTTGAGAGTCGATGCTAAAGCCAATATACTATATGTGGAGTACGTAAATATTTTTCCCAGCTGGATTTATTCACAACAATAGCCAGAGCTCACTGGCTTAATCACATTTCGCAAATCTAATTTTTATAATGCTTTCTAGACCTAAGCAAAAACATTGCGAGCACAGATTTACACCCGGATGTCTGAGTGAAAATCATCGTTTTTCTGTTTGGCTATCCGTCAAGTTGTTGACGGGTTAGCAAAAATTAATCCTCTGTCATAATTGGGCCCTGGCCGATTTATGGAACTGACTGAGCTGCCCTCCGCTGTCAGCTCGTTCTGTCATGGACTCTGCGCTTGAACAATCGACACGAACATCGGCAACCTCTGACACAATTATCGGCACCACTGACACAAACATCTGCACCTCTGACACAAACATCTGCACTTTTGACACAAACATCTGACCTCTGACACATACATCTGCACTTTTGACACAAGCATCGGCACTTCTGACACAGAAATCGGCACGTTTGAGACAAACATTGGCATATGTCTGACACAAATTTCGGCAACCTCTGACACAAATATCCACACCTCTGACACGAATATACACACCTCTGACACAAATATCCACACCTCTGACACGAATATACACACCTCTGACACAAATATCCACACCTCTGACACAAATATCCACACCTCTGACACAATATCCACACCTCTGACACAAATATCGGCTTCTATAAAACAGAAGCTGCAGTCTGATACAAAAATCGGTTATCTGACACAATAATCTATCTATAATATGACAATACATTGGTGCTATTAATACAAATTTGCAATTCGCCACAAAAATCTTACGCAAAAATTATAATCTAACACATTGTCTGCTATCTGACAGAAGTATCTGTAATTTGAAACGAAAACCTGTAGTCTGGCACACAAATCTGTAGTCTGACACAACTGGAGTTGTAGTTTAGCGGTTAGAGCATCGAACCATGCAGACTCCTTAAAAAAGTCTGTAAAGAACATGTAAAGGCCGGTTCACATTATTTACAGTTGATTCAGACTCATTTTAACATTGATTTGAGCAACCTTGGACCCGCAGAGCTACATGTAGCTCGTTGTTATAGTGTGTTCAAGCCCAAGCATTCCATTTTGTATTCTATATTCAGAACGTAGTACCCTGGGTCATTAAAAGTCCACTCGCTGTATTGCCTCTACGAGCGTATAAGCAATTTCTAGCCTTTCTTGCGTTTCAAATAGAACGTCACCTTACTACGATGTCGAGTAGCTGTCTGAAAATAATTTATTGAGTTTCCTGTTGGCACACAAGGTGTATCCTAACGTCACAACACATTTACTGGTGGTAGTTGTGTAACCGCCTTAATAATATTTTACCAATTACCAATTTTTCGATCTTAGTATCATCCTTCTGTTTTGCCAAGTAACGAATCGACATCTTTGAGCGAGTGAGACGGTTTTAATAGCTATTCCGTTTTCTGACAAACGTTTTCTGGTTGGAAGTCGTTGGGGAGATTAGAAATTTCGATGGAGACTGCAAAGCGGCTACCATTCACCGACCCGGAAATCGTAAGGTGCTTGCAGCCGCCGTAAGGAGACCCTAAGGTCAGGAGTCCTTGCTTGAAGTGTACATGTAATACCGACCAAGGACAATTAATTAATTTTGTGGAGCACATTACTGAAATTTAAAACCGTGAGAAAACAAGGCTCATTATATCGAGTGTATGTTCATTGCTTATGTTTTGTTTACCGCGGTGATAGCCACGCTTTCTAGATCGTAAGAGCAGAGTAGCATGTCCTGGGAGACCGACAACTGACCGCCATAATTTAACCACCGACAATTAAACCAACGACAATTAAACCAACGACAATTAAACCACCGACAATTAAACCACCGACAATTAAACCACCTACAATTAAACCACCGACAATTAAACCACTGACAATTAAGCCACCGACAATTAAACCAACGACAATTAAACCACCTACAATTAAACCACCGACAATTAAACCAACGACAATTAAACCAACGACAATTAAACCACCGACAATTAAACCACCGACAATTAAACCAACGACAATTAAACCACCTACAATTAAACCACCGACAATTAAACCACAATTAAACCACCGACAATTAAACCAACAACAATTAGACCACCGACAATTAAACCACTGACAATTAAACCACCGACAATTAAACCAACGACAATTAAACCACATACAATTAAACCACCGACAATTAAACCACAATTAAACCACCGACAATTAAACCAACAACAATTAGACCACCGACAATTAAACCACCGACAATTAAACCAACAACAATTCTGAACAAAAACCGGTCAATTGTGGCGGTCAATTGTCGTAGACCCGCCTGTACTGCACCGGAGGCCAGCCCACCTCATTTCCAGGCTCCTCCACTCCAACATTGTGCGAAGCACTCAGCCTGCTGAATTTCCATTTTTACGAGCTGCTAACAAACCCTAATTGTCTCCGGTTGCCAGTCCTACTGACCCTTTGCAGGACTTTTGAGCCCCACTCGCCCCAGTCAACTTTCTCAGTCTCTTTTTGCACCTGCGAACCAGGCTATAACTTATAATAGCACTGTAAATTTCTCATTGGTCATTTGAAGCCTCGTAAGCCTCAAGAAGGGTTTGAATAGTTGAATACAAAACTCTTCGCATAATAGCCGCTAACTGAAACTTGGTGGCACACAAAACTAGAAACTTGACTATAGCCGTCGTTTCGTCTTCTAATAAGTTCGGTGAGTAAATCGGCTCATATTCACGATTTTGAGTAGTGTTTTTACTGCGTTGCTCAAGGGTTACAGCCTAAAAAATCTTAGTTTTATCAAGTTTTAAAAACAAAAGCTGTTTATCTTGCGTCTCGTTATCCCCGAAAGTTATGTATATGTTATATTCTGGGCCTCCCTTACCATGGTATCCCTCCCTTATCCAAAGACTTAAATGAAATAGGATTCACTTCATTTCATCAACCGGCCTAAGAGACAGAGGTAGGGGGCGCCAACCAAGAGACACGGGCGCTAATCAAAAGACACGGGCGCCAACTAAGAGACAGGGGCGCCAACAAATAGACAGGGGCGCCAATCAAGAGACACGGGCGCCAACCAAGAGACAGGGGCGCCAACAAAGAGACACGGGCGCCAACAAAGAGACACGGGCGCCAACCAAGAGACAGGGGCGCCAACAAAGAGACACGGGCGCCAACTAAGAGACAGGGGCACCAACCCAGAGACAGGGGCGCCAACTAAGAAACAGGGGCGCTCATCAAAGAGTCAGGGAGCGCCCACAAAGACATCAAATAGTGGCGCCCCTAAGGGTTGCGGCCCCTCCAATTCAAATTTATGCGTATCGCTAGCTAGGATTTGTACAATCTGCTTATCTGCTTGCCAAAAATGTTTTTTCTAAGGAAAGCAATTTTTTTCAGTAAAATTTTCATAGGCTCGAGTAACTTCGAGTTATAAACTTGCCAATAGATTTCTAGCTGGTAGAAGCTATTTAATATGAAAATCAACACAAATTTTAGCCTCACAAAAATGGCAGGCGCCATGCTGGGACTCTGGCTGGTCCTGCAGCTGCTGCTAACCGGACCTCAAGACGTATTTGCGATTAGAAATTGTTCGGATGCAGTAAGTGATTTGACTGACTCACTGGCTTATGTAGAATTGTTATTTAAATACAATTATACAATTGGATGCAAAAAATGTAGATATACAACCCGTTTGATGGCGTTCATATTTGTTTTTTATGCCGTTGTAAACGGCCATGAAGAGTTACGAGTACTCAGAGCCTTTACAAAATATATCGCAATCAAGTCTTAATACAGGAAACTGTAGTCAAGAATGTCCCGCATAACGTTAATTTAACTTAACGTCAAATTTAAAAGCTTTATGTGCCGGTTGAACTCATGACGCCTTTGTATTAAACCACAGGGGGAGTTCGACTGTCCTGCTGCTAACGGCTGCACAAACATGAGCGCCTGTTTAGAACGCCTCCTGGATAAGGAGCAGCAGTGTCGTTTAAATAACTTGGTGAGCGCTTTGACGTTACTGGTTTCATGTTATATGTATATGTGTATCTGTAATGTAGTGTTCTTGTACATTTTCAACATTTAATAAAGGAAATATAGCTGTAGCGATATGAGTTGAATTAAGATCATGCATTTAACTTACACTCGAATTATTGATAAATGCGTGCTAGAAAGATCTATTAGTATGAATATTTAAAAAGAGCATTTGTGAGGTCATTCATATGAGTCTATTGTACACTACATCACACAAAAACTTGGTTGAAAAATGCCTCAGATAGGCACCGCTTGCAGTCCAGAATCCAAACAGTTATCTCTTGTGAAGAATTCACAAGTTGGCAGTTGACGGAAGGTATTTTACACAAAACCCTGACTAATCTCGCCCCAACCTTGCTGGGTAGCAACTGCCAACACAGAAACTCGGTATTGTAAATGCTAAGAGGGTTAATCTTTCTCTCGCCACCAACTAATAGTAATACAAGCCCATGCAGGTAGTGACAAAAAACACTTGCTCCATTCATCTTATTTTATTCGGTTTTGACTATTGCCTGTCTGCGTACGAGTTGTTTCCCGCGGACCAGACCGAGCACGTACCTATTCGGTCGCAGGGGGGCTGCAGGCGCCGCTTTTAGGCTCCGCTCTAGTTAGAAGTTTCTTCAAATTCTATTCCTTGTATAGTCTAGGCGAATAATACACAAGTAGGCGCGATAGCGAGAGAATAAGCACGTGAATTGGCCTCGCAAGTTGGCCTCGTGCGCTGGCCTCTATTCATCCTTGCCCCAGAGCCACTTGTCTCTTGCTGTCTCTCCATTGTATTGTACTGTTGCAGGCAGCAGTAGGCGTGTGCGCCACCTTCTGCACTAGCAACAATCCTTTTAGTTTTTTTTATTTTACAACCACGGTTATTTAGAAAAATGCCATCTGTAGCTACTGATAAATAGCGCCTACGTGATATGCAAAAGATTGAGGATGTTAACGATTCAACTACGCGTAGGCCAACAAGAAAAGTACTTGTAACCAGATAGACTTTCTTAATGGTGAACACTTACAAAATTTTCCAGTAAACTTTTCAACCTTTCTCAAAGTGCTCCTTATATCTATAGATATGCGCCTTGTCACCTACATTAAAGTTTGGTTCACATCTGTAAACTCAAAGGAAGGTTATAGTACTCGCTCTTAAAGATTTAGTTTAATCTCAGAATGAATTGTGTTGTTGTATTTTTCAACCACTTCTGATTACCCTGTAGATCGAATTCAAACCAGAGTTAATTTGTGAGAGTGTAGTTGAATCGCTCAATCATTGCAGTCTAAGGATTCACCATAAATTGGTCACATCTTGTTAATATACTATCCATTTTTATTCTTCTCTCTTACGTTGTCATTTAAAAATGAGTAGAGCTTGTACATATGCTGATTTTAAAACTCTTTGCCTTCATCAACACAAAGTCTCTCCGATCGTCTCCCTGATTCCTCAAATACTTTTTGGAAGCTTCTGCAACTTCCGCTTCTGCCTTTCTTTTTAAATGGGACTGTCCAAGCGTAACGTGTCAAACAGCATGCCAAATGGTGCCTTTTGCATAGTGAATCAGTTTTCCTAAATGGGTTTTGGCTTTCTACTCGTATATGCTTTATGCAATTTTACAGCATCTTTATAACTAAGACCGTTTTCATATATGGTTAAGCAGTCTATGCAATTTTTGGGGTTAGTACTTTGAATGCCTGATCCAAAGCAAACTTTGACCTCAATGATACGTTTCACTAGATTTCGAAAGAGTCTCTCTTTCACAGGCAAGTCACTGGTTGGAATGGCATCTAAATCAGCAATCATTTTCTCATCAGCTATATGCTTCTTTGCTAGAGCTTCATCTGGTGTGGGTAATGTCTTTTCGACACCTCGATAGTTTTTGTTATGATATAATAATATGCTGTTCAGTCGACTGGGTTAATTAGTAGACTCTCATAGCGCACCCCCTTATTGTTATATCTCACTACTTGCATAGAGATGCAAGTTAACTTTTGACTCTCTTCTGTAGGGGCTATCTGTAATTATGCGTCCTCTAGGTCGATGACGGACCTCGATGTCAATGCTTAGCGTTCGGAATGGCATGAAGAATTTCTTCTAGCTTTGGTAGAAGAAACTAGAAAAGGCTTGTATTGATCTGTATAGATGAGTCTATTGAGTATCACTGAGTAGTCTCCGCATATTCGCACTGCTCTTGCTGGTCCTTCGAGCTTCAACACCAGCCATCGGATTTTGAGCAGGATAAATGTTGCCTGCGCCCAGAAGTCTCTTCAACTCGATCTCGACATTAGTTTTCATTAAGAATGACAGTGATGGAACTGGGTAGCACATAACCTTGAATGATACTTCATAGTTCAGGCGAAAGCTTGCTGTGAATTTGTTTGCATCGTTGACAGTGACAGCAGCGCACTTTAAGCTTGAGTCCAAGTTTGGTATCAGATGAAGTTGTCGAATGAAGTTCAATGAAAATTGTTTGACTGCGCTCTTCCCGCTGTTGTCCTTGACCGCAGCCTGCCTCAGCACTCCAAAAGCAGCTGCCTGAGAGCCTCCATACACTTTCAGAGACGTGGTGTTGTCGCTTTGAATTTCGAGGCCGGTCTTTGCAGCCAGGTTGTGAGGGATTGCAGAGATTTTACTCTCAGTGTCGACGCACAGAATAGTTTTCAAGCCACCAATTTTAAATTCCTTTAGCAAAAGGTTACTTATTTTGTTGTTTGTAGTTTTGAGAATATTAGAATTTTGTCTCTAGTGGTTTTTGATGGTGCTGATTTAAAATATGAGCTTCATTTTTTGGTAGCTTCAACCCAATTATATGTAGCTTATTAGGGTTATTGACTATTTTATAGATTATTTATGGGAATTAATCTAGTCCATATATACATGGAGCTTGAATAGCCCATCCAAAACCCTTTTAGAAATAAAATTATATTACCTCAACTAATTTAACAGCCTAAACTTGAATAGAGACCTCTGAACCTATTCAAGTTTGACTATAATAAATTATTGATATTTAGATTGCTATCAATTGTAATCGGAATCTAATTTCAAAGAACAATATTTGGCAAAAATCAGGAAAAAAGTGCATGCTACGAAGTAACGACCAAAAGCTCACTGTTAGTGTTAGTAATAGATTAGTAAACACATTAGTTGATATGCTAATAGAGTTAGTAGATATTTATTAACAGTACTGATTCTTGCATAACCAAAATTATTCGGCAAGAAGTATGAATAGAATACAAAACAGCAAAGGTAAACGTTAAATTTTTATTCAAAATACTTCTTTAATCTTTTGTTTTGATAAAGGCTCATTTTTTAAATACATCATTCGTCGAAACTATTTGTAATCGAATTCTCATTAACAGCATAGGGGATTAACAAAATTGAGGTTGCATAACCACTGAAGGTATTTTTTGCAGTGGCTTTTGCATTTTGTAACTTTCGGTACCCCCTGGAAAAAAAGTGTCTGGAAAAAAGTATTAAAAAATCGGAAAATCGGAAGTATTTGATCGACCTAAACTTAAAAAGTCCAAAAGTATTGATGACTAGCAATCAGAACGACATTGTGGCAGCATGGGTAGACTTAAAAAATCATTTGAAACGACACAATAATGGCATGCCGAGGTCTTCTTCAGATTTGATCTCTCTAAAGCATTTCGATGTTACGTCTTTCTCCAATGTTCAGAGTTTCTGCCCGAAACAAGGAATCTGCTACAACAGTACCGTTCACATGTCTTTGGACAACTGTAATTATTACATGAGCAGCCCGTGTGACAATGCCACACGCACCAGCACTGAGCCACTGATCCGATGCAATCCCGGATACCAAATGTGCCTAACACAGGCTCAGTGCGATGAAGTGGTGGCAAAGAGGTCGTGTCCAAACAAAAATTTGCTTATCCCGTTTGTGTGGCCTGCAGCCTCCTGCTTTATTCTTCCGCGTCTGAAGTTTCGCTTCACCGTTGTGCAGCAAGCGGGTCCTCCTGTGATGAGACTTGGATCTAACAAACTCAACAACAGCCGCATCGGAGAGGAAATCCAACTCAACAGGCTTCCTGATAACAGCATCTGTGAGAGCGCAGACGCACAGGAAATATCCAAATACGCCGGCTCCAATGCGAGTCTATCGTGGGTAAAGCTGAGGTTTCGCTACGTCAACAAAGACAACAAAGTAGTCGCAGAGTGTCAACCTACTTTCGGATTGCTGCTTCCGCCGAAGTTGCGACCGCCACCAGCTGGATTCCCAACGGTCGTGCTGAAAAAGAACAGCACTTCTCACATTAATGAAATTATCATCCCAAGGAATATTTTAAGCTCAGTATTGAACCAGTCCACAGCATCTGCGCCGTGGTGCGACAGTCTCGGTCAGGCCGAATTTCCCAAATCCTCATTTAACGACCACGTTCGTCAGCTGTGTCGAGAGACGCCGAGGAAGGCTGCCTACTGCTACATCGAGGCGTCGTCGCTCTACACCGAATATTCGTTCTACGCCCACTATCTTGGCGCTCCACCTTATAAGTTCGGCTCAGGATATCTATCGCTATCGGTTGAAGGCTCATACTTTAAAGCGCATCTAAGACAGCCGGGCAGGGTCAATTTGACATGCAGACTGTGGAACGGACTGCTTCCGGTGCAAGGCACGCCTCCAACTGACGGAAACTACTTTGGAGACGAGATTCTTCGAATTGAGTATTCATTCAGCTGCTATCCTGGCTATGTTCCCTGTTTGGCTTCAAAGACTTGCATTCCTTCTGGTGATTTGTGCGAAGCACCGACGAACTGCAGCTCTGTAAGGTTTTTTTCTGTCATTCTTATGTGCATCTGAGTTTTCTGTTGCTCTGTAATCGTTAAAATTATTTTTTAGGCTGAGACATACTGTGAGGAACTCAAGCGATGCGCCCCTGTTGGATCCTGTTCAAGCACAACGCGGAGTATGGACTCAACAGTGCTGCCCTCTGTGTCTACCCTTGAGTCACAGACATCCACAGTAACCGATCAACGGACTACGGTTGGTCCTCTTACTACAATCAATCCGAAAACTACAATCGATCAACTGACTACAGAAAAGCCCAGAGATTGCCGATACAAAGTGAGTACAAGCTACTCTCTGATTTTTTCGTGTTGTTCCAACTTCAAATAAAATCAATTGCTGTCTTTTTACGCAGGTTGCCTGCCCACCCAGTGGTTTACTACTCTGCAAGGCTGCTTGTGTGCTGTCTCTTGTCGAGCAGGGTGCACAGTGCAACGCAAAAGGCAAGGTAAGTGTTAAAGTGGCTATTATTAGCATTCTCAGCAATACATGCTAATCTAGTGAAGCAAAAATGCCGCTCGTTTCAGAGATTCTGTCCATCCAACGGTGTTTGCGAGAATGCTACAGCTGAGTCAAGCTTCTGTGCGTCTCTGCCTCAAAATTTCACGATATGCGAGGGCGTCAACGAGGTGAGTGGCATAATGCATTTGGCTTTCTATATTTCATAATTACATTCGTAGCAGGTGCAAAAGATCATAGTTTGCATTACGTATGTCTAATGAGCGGTGACGATGTTGTTTTATTCAAACTGCTCACCCTTAGACTGCCTGTCCTCACGCATTCGGTGCCTGCTTGGACTTCGCCAACTGCCGCCAACTGTGCCCTCGCTCTCATCGGCTTTTGCCAGCTGCCCAGCTCGTTTCTGGATTCAAGGGCTTGTACAGGGGTGCTCCGGACCCCGGTGTCTGTCGCACAGGTCACATTCTTGGCGCTGTGTCTGCCGCACGCATCAGAGTGCTTTTTGTCAGCCCGGCACCAGGTATCGAGATGGAGCTGGATGGTCGCAAAATCAACGTCAGCGGAAGTTCAGAGCCGATCAGACCCGACAGTTGCTTCCAGTTTCTCGTCCACGGCGCTCAGAATGTACTTATCAATCTCACGTACTCGCTGCTACTTCCAGACGGATCAGAATGCGTTATGAGAACCTTTGTGCTCCTACCTCCGAGAGCTCTACCTCCAAATGTGACACTGATTAAATCCAGCCTCAGCGTCATGGACACTTCTGTGCTGAATGTGTCTCTCTCCACAGTGCTGGTGTTGAGTCCAAACGGGTTCCCGAGCAGCAGTGTGTGCGATCTAAGACTCGACAATCTAATTGATCTGCACTCCGAGCGAAGTGTCTGCAACATGCGTTCAGCGGTTGAGTCCTCGACTGTCGGTGGCGTGTTCTGCAAGTACATGGTGGAGCCAGTGTGGTAAATTTACTCCTGCTTTTGAATCTTACCCGCTTCTAAACGTTGTTAGCAATGTACAAAGAAGCGAAACATAAATCAGTCCTAATATTTTACTGAATAAAATAAAAGTAGAATGATTAATGTATCATGTGAATAGTTGTGGCTCCGGTAAAATATATGATGCATGCATATGTTTTTTGTTTAACTTTCAGGCTTGACATCTACGGAAAACTGACGTTCCGAAGTGGAGTCACAGCAAGCGGTATCATCGAGTACATGAGAGGCTTTCTCGTTCCGAGTCCAAGCCAAGCCCACATACGATTCGAACCAAATCGCAATGCCGCTACCAAGACCTTCGTTCTGATGTGCCAGGCTTGGAGTGGACTGCCGCCTTACTTCAGCTACACCAGCTCTGGTTCTCTTGTTCCATCCGTCCTTCCTTCTACAGCCATGGGTGGGACAGTCATCTTCAAGATCAGCGTGCTGCACAACGAGCATCTTCCTGTTGTGAATAAAGATTTTTTTACTTTTGGTGTTCTCAAAGACAGGGAGAACGAGTACGTGAGTCAGAAATTACAGCGAGAGCGAGGCTTCATGCTGCAACGGCACGGAGAAAACTACGGCACCCAGATTCGGGTCGGCGACATGGTATCAATGTTCTTTTGTGACGATAATACATCCGAGTTGGGCGCTCTCGTTCTGCAAGGCTTCGGCGACGATGCAAGTGGTGTTCTGGAGTACCAGCTGCCGAACTCAATGTCCTGGCAGACTTTGAATGTATCGCAGACAAGCCTGCGTTTAAGCAGTACCGTATGCTGTCGCATTTCAAGGACTCAGCAAAAACTGCGGATGCCTTCTCAAGCATCCAGTGCGTGGGAAGCATTTCATCTATATCTTCCTCCACGCAGCAGCTCTCTGACTTCCTAGCAGATGACGTCAACAGTACGGGGCCTGTCACCGCGATGTTCCTCCCAGCCAACGCTTCGATCCGATTTCGGCCTACGGTCCCGGCGTCCTGGTCCCGCAGTCGCGCCATCCTTGCTTTTACAGCCGCAGAGAAGCTGGTCGATCAACAACAAGTCTACATCAACCCACTCGTTGTCAGTAGCGTGGTCAACAAAAGTGCAGCCAGGGTAGTGGTACGTCCAGTGACGGTTGGCTGTGACAATCAGCCGTGGTCAGGTCTCCAGACTGATGTCTGTAAAATCTGTGGTGGAAATGGTCGCTCATGCATCGACTGCAACGGTGATGCGAATGGCACAGCGATCTGGAACGACTGCGGCAACTGCGTTGGTGGAAGAACTGGCAAAGCCATGCGATATGGCAAGGACTGCGCTGGTCGATGCAATGGATCCTTTGTCTCGCCAATCCCTGGTCTGTGCTACAATTCCAGTCGATATCCGACTGCTGATGAGTACATCCGCTCGGTGTGGTGCGATGGCAACGTGAACAGAACTGCGCGCACCAATAAGTGCGGCTTCTGTACCGAGGGAAGCACCGGACGATCCACTAACTTCGGCGTGGGACCTTGCGGCTGCAGCAACGACACTTCTTGTATCACAGGCTGTGACGGTGTCGTTGAGCCATCGGTGTCGCTCCGAAAGACTCTGGACAAATGCGGTCGTTGTCTACAGCCCAGTGACCCACAAGAGACATCTGCGATCGGATTCACTTCACAATAAGCCGACATGCATGCGTGGGGTCGTACGCTGCTCAGCAGCAAGTGACGATCCTCAGCAGCAGCATCAACATCTCAATCAGCTCAATTGCTCTGCGCCTGATGAGGGTGACCGATCGGGTAAGGCATCAATTCCATTTTTCTAGGATAAACCAAAAGCTCTTTTACGCCGCCATCAAATCGCACGAATTTACACAACGATGTAAAATGCGGCAAAAATTTGTACAAGCCGTGTAGTTCGTACATTTATCTAGATGATGACGAAAAAGCAAAAAGGAAATAAACCTTTCCTTGCCTGAAGGTATAATTACACTGATAGTAGATGCAGGTGCATAAAGCAGTCTAGATAATAATTCCAGTAAGACTCAGAATCCTGAAGCTTTAATTGATAAGTTTGTAAGTAACGTTAATAAAATAAAAAAGATTTTCTCTGCTTTCGCATTGACAGTCCTTCTACATGGAGCTTCAAGCATTGTCCATCGATATATCTTCTGGTCTGTTCCGCTTTTCCGCACCTTTGAGTCTCGTGGCGGGCCAGTACGCCCTGCAGGTGAAATACTTGACCGCTTCCGGTGCTACAGTCATCGAGGACGTTTCCGGTGGAAACTTGACTATTTTTGGACCTCCCAGCTTGTCAGCTTGAGTGTCGGGAGTGGACTCACACTAGAAAATCCCGTTTACTCTCTGCCAGTGAGAGGACAGGGATTCGTCAACACGCCCGATCTCGCCTGCCTTCTCTACTGCGACGATCTTAGCCGCCACACCCGATGCGACCCGCGCACTGGCTTTCTCACTGTGCCGCTATATTCGACAGCGCGACCAGTGTCACCTGCAACATCTCTGCGCTGGCCAAAGTCGGACAGCCGTTGCAATGGAAGCTCAGCGTCATGAACTGCAAGCCGCAGACACTCAGCACGATGCATTGCGGTGTTCAAGTGAGTGACTTGTTTCTCGTTATTACAAATATAACTATTTGAGCTAAGTCCTTGACTTAGTGACACATTGATTACACTTCTTGCAATCACCGACCAGGCAAAACTCTCTGTCGCTCTCGATACGCTCGAGTAAGGGTCCAGTGCTGCTCTCAGCAACTGATGACGCCATTGGCTACCACCTGCGTCTCGAGTTTGACACAAACATCCAACTGCGACAGACAGCATGCTCAGCCATCTTTAATGCGTCGACTCTTGCGCTGATAGGTTCAGGCTCAGAGTGCTACGCGCGGGCAAACGTTCTCATCGTGCGGAAAGATCGCGGTACTGCAATCTGCTCTGGCTCACGAATCAGCATCAATTCGAATATCATTTATGTGGATGGCAGTGACGTCAGCCTGGCCACCAGTTCCAGTGTCAGCAACGCTGTTGTGAATACAAACAGTCGGGAGCCGCCAGTCATCTTTCTGGCCGGAGTCCAGTCAGATGCCAACAATGTAGCCACCGTCGGATTCTGCGACGCGTTTACCCTGTATGCCACCGTCAGAGGATCGATGGTACAGCGGATCACTTGGGACATCCGCTGTGCCACAGGCTCGACCTGTCAAACAACTGAGCTGGCCGCATTCCAGTCAAAATTTTCTACAGAAGTCACTTTCTACGCCGGAAAGGATGTTAGTGCTCTCCAAGTGCTCAAGTCAGAGAATATAACTCCAAAATATTCATCAGCTCACATTCTCATTTCTTTGCTTTGTATCTTCAGATTCCACCTGGCGAGTCATACAACATCACGGCTTTTGCCCAGAACGAATGCGGAACGCAGTCAAATACTGCGAGCATTGTAGTAAAACGACTCGACGAACGAACACCATTCAGCATTAATATCTACGGACAGCAAAAGCATGTGATGCCCGATCAGCCGTACAGTGCTGTGCTTATTGTCCGACCTTCATTTTGCTATATCAAGGCTATCGACAGTCTGAGTGTAAGTAACAGTACTCTGAGAACGCTTACCGGTATAGTAGAAATCGTGCATCAGAACACGATGATAGATGCAAAGACTATAACAAATCGTACGAGCGTAATTGTGATATTAGTAAAATGTCTTACTATCGAATAAAAAGTACGCCTGTTCTTTACTGTTCAATAAAATAACTTGATTAGGCTCTTAACCTCCACACTTTACTTTTGCAGTACAAATGGAAGATCGTGGGTGGTACTAGAGCCGTCAATGTCGAACAACATGGGATCACAGGTCAATTCTTCCGACTGAGATCTGGAGTCCTGCAAGGAGGCCAGACCTACAACCTCAGTGTCTGCGCTTCCATGCCGACTTGGCCCAGCGTGGCGTGCGGCTTTTTGCTTCTGGAGACCATCAGCCGCCCTCTGATTCCCATTTTCCTTCGCGGAGGCCGCTCTGATCTCGGCGTCAGCGAAGCACTGCAGGAATCCGTGTACATCATCGATCGACTACTCGACCGAGACGACATTTTGCACCTTCTATCTGACCAAACGGGCCAACGGTGAGGCAATCTACATGCGCAACATACACACGGGGAACATGCTGTCCTCATTTAGCTTCTTCGGTTCGGATGGAACTCAGACATCATCGAACAGTATCCAAGTGCCTTGGCCGAATCCCAGTGTATACGAGCTACCCTCAGGCTTCATGAACCTCACTGTGAGTTGTCAGCGGGGTCAGCGACGGTCCAGTAGTACAAAGCTTGTGCAGATTTTGCCTCGTCCGCCTCCATCAGTCCGGATCTTGACCGAACCGAGCAACAAACCAATCAATCCAAACGCTGTTGTCCATGTGACAGCTCTAGTGATTGCCAGTGAGATCACTCAGACCCAATGGTCAGTGGAAACTCAAGAGACTGGCTTTGGCTCGCTGTCGCTTGAGCAGTGCTCAGTAGGACCGCCGCTGGCCGATACATGCGTACCCAATCGTCGCTGCTTCATCACTTTGGTTCTCCAGCCAGGACGGAGTTGCAGCTTGTTGCCGGTGTCTCCTATCAACTGCTTTTGATTGCCAGCGCCAGTTCCGGGACCGCTCAGGCCCAGTTCGACTTCCGCGTCAATGCGCCGCCAAGTGGTGGAGCACTGTCTGTGACTCCCACCCAAGGAGCCGCTCTGGAGACCTCCTTCACGCTCACAATATGGCCGAATATTACTGACGATTCCGACGTGTTCTTCAGTTACAGCGCCATGTGCTGTCGCCAAGATTCATCAAGCCAGTGCGTCAGCGTAACTAGTGAACCAACGCCCGCTAGACTCTGCTCACCACCCATCTACCTGGAGGAAACTGGATCTGCAAAGCTTCAGCCATCGACTCTAACGGAGCAGGCTCAGATTGGTTCTCATTTACTACTGCAATTCAGGTGCAAGCGAAACAGCTAACGCTTGCCAAGCTTGACGATTTACTAAACAACTTGAACAATATTTCAAACAGCTGTGAGTGCGATCAAATTATTTTCGATTTTATTTTCATATTACTGCAGCAAAATTAGAATTAACACAGTATCGATATCATAACTTGCATTACAGTTGACGCTCCAGCTCTAGGAGGAATGATTCTGAGTGAGCCAGATACTGGTCTATCGCCCGAAGAAAAGAACAAGAAGAATGAGCTAGTGCAGGGACTAGCGATTCAGGATCTTCTGACTTTAGACACAAGGTATAACTCCTCTGTCCTGTCAGCAGTGTGGAATAACTAATGGGTGGTATTTTATTCAAACTTTATCGATTATTTCAGTGTGCCATCAGTATCGTGTCTGAGGACTGCAACAAGCTGTCAACTGTTTCGGAAAACGAGAGCCAACAAGCAGTACATAACAAACTTGGTACTGAGAACTCTTAAAAAGTGCCTTGATGCGTTTCATTCTCAGTTGTTTTCACCAGATTCACCAAATGGCGCAAGGAGAAGGCGCGACACATCGGGATCTCAGGGTGGAACAACAAGTAAAATAACTGCCTCTGAAGTGAAGTCCGTCCTTGAAATTGCATCCGGAGTCTATCACTCCACGCTTGACTCGACAGCAGCTGCCGATATCCAGGCTACAATTCTTAACACCGTGCCTGCCTTCTGCAACAACCAAAATCCGAACTCGCTAGCTCAAGCGGCAGCGTCTACAATGGCTGTTGTACGCGTTTACAAGACTTCTTTCAATTCGGTGGGTTCAGCCAATCTGGAGATGGGATGCGACTCAGGAAGCACCGACTGTCTATCCAATTTCAAAGTCCGTCAGCAGATTGCACTGGGAGCCGATCTTGAACAGCGCTACTATAACTGGTCATGTGGCCAGACTGACTGCTTCCAGGACGGTGCCTGCATCGGAACCATCCTGCTGGACAAGGATCTGCTCACTCCACAGGCCAAAGTGGCTTCTCCAACGATTTCCACGCGACGCAGTCCTTTGGCCTACGTAGGAATTTTTCACCCGAGCGACGGCGCGAACCAGAATGTTTCACGCCTCAGCAATGGTGTGGCTATCACCACCAACATCAGTGGCTCTGTGAATCTCAGTAGCATCAGCCTCATATGCCGCAGCTGGAGCGGAGCCGACTGGACCCCGGATAACTGCACGACTCGCGCGCCATTCCAGACCGACGATGGCATCTGGCACGTAACGTGTGTGTGCCATGACATATCCTCATTCATTGGCGTCTTTGAGGGACCACCAGGCTTCCAACCGGAGACAACTATCGCTCCGTCTACCACCAAAAGTGAGACTAGCCGACACTCGACACTGCAGTCGACACTCTCAGAGACGCAAACTTCAGCTGCAACGTTTTGGAACAGCATCACGACGACTACATTACCTCCTGTAACGGCTCCGACACTCTCAAAGACGGACACTGTAGCTGTGACACTCCAAATCAGGGTTACAGAGTCATTCTCCAGCGTCGTTACCAACGAAAGCAGCCTTCGAAGCCACCTGACGGGTCAGCTTGCGCGTCAGCTAAGGCTCGTCGAGTCGCAACTAACTGACATGGAGTTTAAAAATGGTAGCGTTCTTATCAGTTTTACCGTCAACAGTCAGTCTGGTGCCAACACTAGTGCTTCTTTCGCTGTGTATCTACTGGTGCAGCTCATGAACAACCGCCAGCTCGTGTTACTTAGCCTGAGCAACAGCAGCCTAACTGTGTCCTGGGAGTACCTGCGGCTTCTTGATGTGAAATCAGCTTTGCAGCCTACTATAAAGAATGGCAGCGACAACACTAGCATCGCTGTTGGTGCTTCAGTTGGTGCCTTTTGCCTAGTTGTGACTTTTATAGTAGTCATTCTGCTTATGCAAAGGAACAAGCGAAACTCTAAAGTCCAGGAAAACATGAGAGCAGCTTCAGAAATGATTGGAGTACCGGCCGTGGCTCGAGAGCGATGGAGACAAGTTGGCCAGTGGGTGTCATTCCAGTAAAGTTCGCGCCACCCCGTTGGAAAACGGTAAGACGCTCTGAAACTTTCGGTGGGATACATGCTTGCTTATTTGCATTTTCATTCTTTGCATCAACGCGCACCCGTGTCCTTCCAACACCAGGAAATGCTCAGTGAGGCGGGTCCATCGCAAATTCGAGAGTTGAGAGCTGAGCCAGTGAGGGAGCGGAGCAACTTGAATTACTATTATCTTTAAGAAACTATTATTGAACAGACTATGAGTTTACTGCTAGTGTAGCCTTCCTTGTGTAGCTCGGGTGTTTTAACAAGAGCTGTAAGACCGAAAATGTTCTGTTAGAGACTCTGACTACTTTTGCACGTAGAACTATCATTTTTGTTACTCTGTCAAATTTACATCTGAATCGTTATATGTACTCACGCACTAGATTTTAGTATTTGTCCCGCTGGGCCATTCAAAATTTCTCTGTATTCAGTCAAATTAAAAAATATTGATATTAATGCTTTAAGTCGGTCCAGTGCAGCTGCATCACGGATTCAGTCACAAGGTGTGATCAAGTTCACCAGACTATTAATTCCATCTTTTTGATTACCGGCGCCCGGCCCAGGTGGATGCACTTGATAAAGCGCTCGAATCCTTCTTACCCTCACGCCCTGATAAGAGGGCATTGAGATCCAAGCCTTTTAGTCAGCCATATGCGGAGAATTTTGGGATGGCTCGCAGTTTTTTTAGACCTAACGCTTTAAATGAAAGCAAAATTTACTAACAAATGCTTTCTATTTATTTAGTAGTCTAACTCTAACCCATGTTTTTTTTCCAAGTTCGTGTTGACGCCCCAAATCACAGAGTGATTTTAGACTAACCCTTTTTGTTTCAACTTTATATATTTGTGTTCAAAAAACTGGTTCCTTTCTGAAGAACACTTTTTCTTAGACATGAACTTCTCTGTTGACTATTACCTGTTGACTAATGGTAAATTCAACTCAATAAGAGAATTCAACTTTTGTACGCAAAATGGCTTGCCCGATATTCAAGATTCTAGTTTTATATATTCGCTGATCGCTTGCTTGCTTGTTATAGAGTCGTTGTGAGGCTGAAATTTACTCCAGGTGATTAAACGATTCTTCAGCTTCTAATATACAATTTTCTCTAATAATCAGTTCTGATTAGAATAAAATTTTTATGTTCGAGAATTTTAACAGATCTAAGAGGGCTTACCAATGCAAAATGCTACTTAGCCAGTAGTAACCAAGCCTCCTTGATAGCTGCACTCCATTAACGTTGTACGCTAATAGGCCTTGGTTGCGTAATGCACTCTTCACCAGCAGGTAGTCGTCAAGCCAATACTTGGGCTTTTTTAGACTTGTATCGAACTCCAGCATGTCTTTGTAGCCAGCGGACTGTACATCACCGCCTCCATGAAGTGTCAGATAGTCGCTTTTAATAAGCAGACTCGAAACTATGACTATGTGACCACTGTAACCCGATGGCACTTCGCTCAGCAGGGATCTGAAGTGATTTTGACTGTCAGTCGATCATAATAGCTGTGATAACAATATTTCTAATTGCTATTAGGGTTCCATGCACCCTGACGCACATCGTCCCAGAATCAGCGCTGAGGCAATTCTGCCCATTCCACTGACTCCTGAGCACTGTACTCAGCCACGCAATAATACACACCCTCACACAGGGTGTAAAGCAGCCCTGCATTTTGAGTCCTCAGGCATGTACCCAGGTTGGCCCTCATGGAGGTTGATCGGCGAAACTTTTGCGCTAAAGCCATAAATGACTGTCGCCACGCCACGCACTGGAATCGGAATAGAAGCGTCATCGCTGGAGACCACGGCTTGGCGCTGCTTCCTCCCTACTCAACCCATTTGCTCAACAATCACGCAACTCTGGTGTGCAGCTGGACCACCAGCTTGCTGCATATGCAATTCCGATGTCTCCCACCTTGGTCAATTACAACTGGACAGTGAACTGCAATAGAAATTGCAATAATGCCAGCTGGACAAGCAACTTTGCAACGGACATGAATGAATTGCAACTCTGTCCATAGCACAACTACTCAAATTTTAAAGCATATTTGTTGAAAACGCCTCAATGACTAGCATCGGCAACCCGATGGAGATGGTCGTGACCGCCAGCTGTCAGCCCGAGCACACAGCTCGAAGATAGGTGGTGGCGAACAAGACCGGATTTCTGAGAATGCCACTGCAATCTGCGAGCCAATCACATGCGACAATCTGCATTACAATGCATCAGTTGCCGAGTTGATGAAACTGACTGCACATTTCCAAACATCATCCAAAATGGTGAAATATTGCCGGTGAATTGGAACGCCATCGACTTTTCACTCTACTCTAAGATTTATTACCTATGTCAATATCAAGTCTAACAAGTGTAGTCGTTTCAGGAAACGCAAAATTCAATTCGCCCATCACAAACACAGGCAATGTTGAGGGCTCAGCCGAAGCCGCAGAGCAGTGCTGGGCTGGAAACTACTTCATATTAGCTCATGAGAAGTCGTACAAGTCAGCTGGAACTGTCAAGTGTAAAGAGGGCAGCTGGGACTTAGAATTACATTTACATTGATAAAAAATTAAGCGCATTTCTTAGGTGCATTTCTAGCTTCCTAACCTGCTCTCCCCTCCCTTCAGTGAGAACAATGAGAGCCATTAAAAAGCCATCCATCCAGAAAGTGCAGTCTTGTCACCGAAACATATTTATACTACCATTGACTACTTAGAAAGCTACTCGAGTAGTATCGTACGAATATTGTACTGTAGATAGCAATTATTCCAGAAAATAAAAAGTTTAATTGCTAAGCAATCTTTAAGCCGTTCCACTCCACAGATAGGATGGCTTGTCATGGGAATCGAACAGCGGGATCCCCTGTTTTGATCTCAAATCTCAACAAGGCTCACGAGTTGAATCGAGAAAAAAAGCGCCAAAGAAATCGTGAGGTGGCGCATTTTCCAGCTCATTTTCTCCAATTGGATATCCAATTCTCGGGCTGAAACTGATATTTGAGATCTCGCGCTCATTTTAAAAGCGTCTTCATCTGCGCTGATAATCGCACACAGCTTGCGCTGGGAAAGCAGACAACTGCCGCATTCCTTTATCTCTTGGGATTTTCTCTTCACTTCACTTTGATTTCTCACCCGACATCAAGGAAGGAGGCTGGGACTTCACGCGCAGAAGTTTTGCTTTGGCAACGAAATTGGGGAATGAGAGCCGCTGGGAGGGGTGTCTGGCCATATAAAGACTCTCACCCCGAGAGCGCAGCGAGATTCACGCTGAACTGCTAAAGAAGACAGAAAACTGAACGACAAACTTCCGTCAAGTTTATAAGTCACTTTTGCGATAAACCTATTAAAATAATCTGAAGAAGAACAATGTAAGTGTCTTTAGCGATAGCAAATTCAGATACAGTCACAGTTTCGTCACAGAATTTTTCAATTGAAGATTTTCAAGCACCCAACCCCAACTTCCCCACCCTAAACTTTGCCACACCAGATTTACCACAACAGATTTGACCACACCAGATTTACCACACCAGATTTGACCACACCCGATTTTCCACACCAGATTTACCACACCAGATTTACCACACCAGATTTTCCACACCAGATTTACCACACCAGATTTACCACACCAGATTTTCCACACCAGATTTACCACACCAGATTTACCACACCAGATTTACCACACCAGATTTACCACACCAGATTTACCACACCAGATTTACCGCACCAGATTTACCACACCAGATTTACCGCACCAGATTTACCACACCAGATTCAACACACCAGATTTACCACCCCAGATTCACCACACCAGATTTGACCACACCAGATTTACCACACCAGATTTACCACACCATTTACCACACCAGATTTACCACACCAGATTTACCACACCAGATTTTCCACACCAAATTTACCACACCAGATTTACCACACCAGATTTACCACACCAGATTTACTACACCAGATTTACCACACCAGATTTACCACACCAAATTTACCACACCAGATTTACCACACCAGATTTACCACACCAGATTTACCACACCAGATTTACCACACCAGTTTTAGCACACCAGATTTACCACACCAGATTTACCACACCAGATTTTCCACACCAGATTTACCACACCAGATTTACCACACCAGATTTACCACACCAGATTTACCACACCCAGTTCCGCACACAAAGTCTTCCCCACTCAATTCGGGATTTCCCGAAACCGCCGCAGGTCCGTCTCGCTTTTGCCGCTCTTCCTGACGGTCGCGGTGGTCGCCGCCTGCCTGACGACGCCGACGACCGCCGAGTCCGCCGCCGGCTGGCCGACCGCCGATTTTGTCGAGCGTCGCAACGACGACACGTCATCGCCATCGTCCTCAGCGCCGTCTTCGTCCGAGGTCGACAACGCCGTCCGCGCTGAGGTCGCCTGGTGCCGGCGCCTGGTTGTCGCCGAGCGCGTCGGCGGTCTGAAGGCAGCGTGGGAACTCCTAACCGGGACTGGCGCCGTCTCCGGCCGGCCCTTGGCTAAACGGCGCGGAAAGTACATCTGGAGGTAAATCTGGTGTGGTAAATCTGGTGTGGTAAATCTGGGTGGTAAATCTGGTGTGGTAAATCTGGTGTGGTAATTCTGTTGTGTTATCTTGGGTGTGGTAAATCTGGTGTGGTAAATCTGGTGAGGTAAATCTGGTGTGGTAAATCTGGTGTGGTAAATCTGGTGTGGTAAATCTGGTGTGGTAAATCTGGTGCGCTAAATCTGGTGTGGTAAATCTGGTGTGGTAAATCTGGTGTGGTAAATTTGGTATGGTAAACATTTTATACTGTAAATTTTGTTATAGTCGTAAGTATGGGGCAGAAATCTGGTGTATCGAATGAAGTGTGGTAATTGAAAAATATGGTCTGGTACAAAATGACTGTTTAGTTTTGTTTGTGTTAATTGTGTGCACTAATTAAATAATTCAAACTTAATGTACAACCGAATTTATTAAACAAATTTCAGGCTGTGAGGTGCAGCAGATTCAGTCTGGAGTCTCGGAATGCTGAAAGTTGAATCTCAGCTGCAGTTACTTTTATTGTCATCTGACCCACTGCGACCCGACAAAACATGCTGATTAAGTGCATCGAACCTTCAACTGACACTGCTTCAAGAGGCAGCAAAAGAGTTGCAAAAATACAAAGAGACAGGGGCAGCCACCGTCAGAGGAATTTTGCTTGCAATGCTCAGATCTTTGAGCTGGTTTTTCTGCTTCTTTCTTTGCTTGACATTTCTTAAAAGAGATGAAGGGAGGGGATTGTGGTAGGTTTTTAAATGAAGGGAGAGGACTGTGGTAGTCGAGAGATGAAGGGAGAGGACTGTGGTAGGTCGAGAGATGAAGGGAGAGGAGTGTGGTAGGTCGAGAGATGAAGGGAGAGGACTGTGGTAGGTCGAGAGATGAAGGGAGAGGAGTGTGGTAGGTCGAGAGATGAAGGGAGAGGACTGTGGTTAGTCGAGAAGGAACTAATTTATTACATCTTCTGCTTTTTAAACCATACAGAATAAATAATTAGATTACAGACCGTGAGGAAATCAAGTCAGACACGCCGACAACCCAAATAATAATGAGACATGAGCTTGGGGAGTCTTTCCTGGTGACATAAGAGCCTCTGCATGTGGCTGTCAGATGAAATTAGTTTTTTTCATTCAAAACTACCGGCATTGACTGTGAGCAGGGTTGATGCGAGTCTTGAATGTCACAGAACGAGTCACACCAAGCAATTTCAATCAAAGATAGCAGACAGATAGATAGACACTAAGACAGACAGACAGACAGACAGACAGACAGAGAGACAGACAGACAGACACTAAGACAGACAGACAGACAGACAGACAGACACTAAGACAGACAGACAGACAGACAGAGAGACAGACAGACAGACAGACAGACACTGAGACAGACAGACAGACAGACAGACAGAAAGACAGACAGACAGACAGACAGACAGACAGACAGACAGACAGGCAGGCAGACAGACAGACAGACAGACAGACAGACAGACAGACAGACAGACAGACAGACAGACAGACAGACAGACAGACAGACAGACAGACGAGACAGACAGGCATACAGACAGACAGACAGACAGGCAGACAGACAGACAGACAGACAGACAGACAGACAGACATACAGACAGACAGACATAAATCCCGTCAGACACTAGGACATACAGTCAGACACTAGGACATACAATCAGACACTAGGACATACAGTCAGACACTAGGACATACAGTCAGACACTAGGACATACAGTCAGACACTAGGACATACAGTCAGACACTAGGACATACAGTCAGACACTAGGACATACAGTCAGACACTAGGACATCCAGTCAGACACTAGGACATACAGTCAGACACTAGGACATACAGTCAGACACTAGGACATACAGTCAGACACTAGGACATACAGTCTAGTACATACAGTCAGACACTAGGACATACAGTCAGACACTAGGACATACAGTCAGACACTAGGACATACAGTCAGACACTAGGACATGCAGTCAGACACTGATAAAAGGCAGAAAAATCCGCAGTCAAAAAGACTTTCCTGATTGCCAATTATTTCCACATAATTCTCCCATTGCTCTAATATTAACGAACCAATTATCCTATCCACATTGAACACCGTTAGCTGAAGTAATTTTTTACGCAAAAGTCAGAAAATAGTCTTAACGCAGCATGGAGCGAATAGCCAGCCTCAGTCCTCGGGTTCAATTATTGGCTGGCATGGCCACTCACTACGGACTGGAGGTTTGTCAGGCCAAGCTGCATCAAATAGGCTGAATCCGACAGGAACAAAGCCGTGAGAGCACACAGATTAGGAGAGTGTCATGACCAGCGACAGCAGCAGCGACACGGCCACGGCCGGTTGGAATTTCTTCCTTGGCGACACCATCGTGATCCTGGTGGTGGGCCTGGCCGCGGCCATCCTGCTGGCCTACTGCCTGTTCCGCTGCTGCTTCCGCGACCATCCGTCCTGCCCGCCCAAGGACATCGAGCGCATGGTCGAGGAGGACGACAACGACGACTCCGACTCAGACGATTATGACGACTTGACCGACGATGACGGCAACAAGGAAGGCGACTCTGACGATGTTGAAAGTGACGAAGAAGAAGAAGGCGCTCAGGAACTCGAGTGTTGGCAGTATTTTGGCATGGCAACCGATGAAGAGTGGCACCAGGAGTTCGACAGCAGCGCTGGCAGCAGCGAAGCTGAGCAGCCCTGCTCCCACCAGCTGCACGAGGGCGGGGAAGCGTCAGCGGTCACTGCGGTGCACCACCAGCACCCGTCTTGCAGTCGGCCGCTGCTGTTGCAGTCGCCGCAGGCCTCGCCATTGAGCTCCGCAGCGTCGGTGCTGGCCCAGCTGCAGCGGCAGCACCGGTGGCGGCAGCTGAGGCGGCTTCAAATGATGGAGCAGCGGCAGCTGATGCCGGCTCAGACTCTGGTGCAGCTGCAGCCCGACAGCGAGGGAGGCACTGCGACCAGGGTTGAGTTGCTGTGATGGATAGATAGATATGGGTATAGATATGGATATAGATATAGATATAGATATAGATATAGATATAAATAGTTATAGTTATAGGTATAGACATGCATATGGGTATAGGTATAGATAATAGATATAGATGTTGGTACATGTATAGATATAGATATAGATATAGATATAGATATAAATAGTTATAGTTATAGGTATAGACATGCATATGGGTATAGGTATAGATAATAGATATAGATGTTGGTACATGTATAGATATAGATATAGATATAGATATAGATACGGCATAGAGACAGTACAGTGAAGTCCAGTTTTGCAGCCGCCAGCCCATATCACGACAAGTCACACTACTGCGTCAGATATTGTCGGAGAAATATTGTTGTACTTTAATGTATGAATTGGCATAATCTGACAAACAGTAATCTCCATATTAGTTGATAACAATGCATAACTCCTCAATAATCGCGTGACTAAATATTTTAAGCAAAGTGCATCTGATTGTGCCCTCCCTCTATGCAAACTTTTGCATTCCTCTAACTACGAGCGTAATTGTATTTGAGAGTTGCGACTTAAGTATGTCATGCCAGCTTCACCCAGAAACGTCATTGCCACTTCAGATTGTATATTAAATATGCACTTGCGTGGATAGCAATTATCAATTATTAGAGTCTTATAATGCTAATTCTGTTATATTTGATTTGGGGCGATGAGGAGAGATAGGGAGAGATGGGGAGAGGAGACATGGGGAGAGATAGGGAGAGATGGGGAGAGGAGACATGGGGAGAGATAGGGAGAGATGGGGAGAGATATGAGGGGAGATGGAAAGAGATGGGGAGAGATGGGGAGAGCTGGGGAGAGATGGGGAGAGATGGGGAGAGGAGGGTAGAGATGGGGAGAGATAGGGAGAGATGGGGAGAGATGGGGAGAGGAGACATGGGGAGAGATAGGGAGAGATGGGGAGAGATATGAGGGGAGATGGAAAGAGATGGGGAGAGATGGGGAGAGCTGGGGAGAGATGGGGAGAGATGGGGAGAGGAGGGTAGAGATGGGGAGAGCTGGGGAGAGATGGGGAGAGATGGGGAGAGGAGGGTAGAGATGGGGAGAGATAGGGAGAGATGGGGAGAGATGGGGAGAGAAATGAGGGGAGATGGAAAGAGATGGGGAGAGATGGGGAGAGAGATGAGGGGAGAGATGAGGGAGAGATGGGGAGAGAGATGAGGGAGAGATTGGGAGAGATAGGGAGAGATGGGGAGAAGGGGGTAGAGATGGGGAGAGAGATGAGGGGAGATGGGGAGAGATGGGGAGAGAGATGAGGAGAGATGGGTAGAGAATAGGAGAGAGATGAGGGAGAGATGGGGAGAGAGATGAGGGGAGATGGGGAGAGAGATGAGGGGAGATGGGGAGAGATGGGGAGAGAGATGAGGGAGAGATGGGGACAGAGGGGGAGAGATGGGGAGAGGAGGGTAGAGATGGGGACAGAGGGGGAGAGAGATGAGGGAGAGATGGGGACAGATGGGGAGAGAGATGAGGGAGAGATGGGGACAGAGGGGGAGAGATGGGGAGAGGAGGGTAGAGATGGGGACAGATGGGAGAGAGATGAGGGAGAGATGGGGAGAGAGATGAGGGGAGATGGGGAGAGAGATGAGGGGAGATGGGGAGAGATGGGGAGAGAGATGAGGGAGAGATGGGGACAGAGGGGGAGAGATGGGGAGAGGAGGGTAGAGATGGGGACAGAGGGGGAGAGAGATGAGGGAGAGATGGGGACAGATGGGGAGAGAGATGAGGGAGAGATGGGGACAGAGGGGGAGAGAGATGAGGGAGAGATGGGGACAGAGGGGGAGAGAGATGAGGGAGAGATGGGGAAAGAAAAAGGGAGAGAGAATGGGGGAGAGATGGGGAGAGATGGAGAGAGATGGGGAGAGATGGGAAGAGATGAGGAGAGATGGGAAGAGATGGGGAGAGAGATGGGGAGAGAGATGGGGAGAGATGGAGAGAGATGGATGGAGAGAGAACGTGAGGGATAAAGAGAATGAGAGAGGCTGATGAGGAAGTAGAGAGGATAAATATCTGTGAAAGCTAGGGTGCATGGCGCAAAGTGCACAGCATATTCCCCAGTCCAGTCAGTGTCACTCGTGTCAGTCTAGCGCACTGCACTGACTGGCAAGCAAGCGGGTAATTTCTGCCAAAGGATTTGTGAAACCCATTAATGCTTGGCTGCACAGCATTCAACAATGCATCAAAGCGAAGTCTTAACCGCTGCACCTCAGCTTCTGAAGCGCAGATTTTAGAGTTTGATCTTGCAAAGGTCCAATACTTGACAGCTGTATGGACCAATGCGGTAGTTGTGATTGACTAACTGACTGCCTACTGCTCCTCTGGGGCTGCAAGTGCCGATTCTACCGTTGAACCTTTGCGTCTTGGCAGCAGTGCCTTTCTATATGCTGAAATATTGGACTGCTTTTACATGCCCCGGTTTTTAGTAACTTCGGTTTCGTTCATCTCTAACCTCACAAGTTTCAAATTCTCTCAAACTCTCATATCTATTCTCTATCATTGCCATCTCTATCATTTCTATTCTCGTCTCTATTCTCTATCATTGCTATCTCTATCATTTCTATTCTCGTCTCTATTCTCTATCATTGCTATCTATATCATTCTCAACTCTCATCTCTATTCTCTATCATATTGCCATCTATATCATCTCATCTCACATATCTATTCTCTATCATATTGCCATCTATATCATCTCATCTCTCATCTCTATTCTCTATCATTGCCATCTATATCATTTCTATTCTAATCTCTTTTCTCTATCATTGCTATCTATATCACTCTCAACTCTCATATCTATTCTCTATCATTTTCATCTATTTCATCTCATCTCTCATCTCTATTCGCTATCATATTGCCATCTATATCATCTCATCTCTCATCTCTTTTCTCTATCATCATTCCTATCTATATCATCTCATCTCTCATCTCTATTCTCTATCATTGACATCTAAATCATCTCATCTCAACTCTTTTCTGTATCATTTCCATCTAATCATCTTATCTTTCATCTCTATTCTCTATCATTGACATCGATATCATCTCATCTCTCATCTGTATTCTCTATCATTGCCATCTATATCATCTCATCTCTCATCTCTATTCTCTATCATTGCCATCTATATCATCTCATCTCTCATCTCTATTCTCTATCCTTGACATCTATATATCATCTCATCTCTTATCTCTATTCTCTATCATTTCCATCTATATCATCTCATCTCAACTCTTTTCTGTATCATTTCCATCTAATCATCTTATCTCTCATCTCTATTCTCTATCATTGACATCTATATCATCTCATCTCTCATCTGTATTCTCTATCATTGCTATCTATATCATCTCATCTCTCATCTCTATTCTCTATCATTCCTATCTACATAATCTCTATATATCATCTCATCTCTAATCTCTGATCTCTATTAACCAGTCACTGATGTCATCAGTTTATCATGTGTTGTGAGAACTCTTCAGCGTCCTCAATATTGTCAACGAGTTCATGCAAGCAAAAATTGATACGAGCATGCAGCCAAAAAGTTCGCTAAAAAGGTCTTGCTTGCTTTTTTAAAGCAGACTGAGAGAAGATGTTCGTATTTTTCTGTGTGAAAACATTCATTTTTTGGCGTAGCCGGGCGCCACAAGATGACTGACCATTGCTGAGGCCTCCCATCCAGTCTTTCGTGACCACTGATTAGCAACACGAAGTTGCGTGCAACAGCTTGGCAAATTCGATTCTAAGAAACTTGCTATGAATTCAAGGACGTTTTCAAGGTGAATCTGGATTGGAAAACCCTTAAAAACTGGAATATTTTCTTTTAAATCCATTGAACTTTATAGTAACATGTTTATCGATTGTTGATGTTGTTGTTGCTTTTGTTCTTGTCGTTTTCGTTGTTTTTGCTGTTGTTATTGTTGTTGTTGCTAATGGTGGCATTGTTATAGTTGCTGTCATTTTTGTTGTCACTGTTGTTACTGTTGTTGTTGTATTTGTTGTTTCTCTGTTGCTACTTTGTTGTTGTTGTTATTTTTTGTTGTTTCTTTGTTATTGTTGTTTTTGTTGTTGTTGCAGCTGTTTTTTGTTGTTGCTCTAGTTGTGGCTTTTGTTGCTTCTGTTGTTTTTTTTGTTTTTTTGTTGTTGTTGTTACTATTGCTTTTGTTGTTTATTTGTTGTTGTTGTTGTTGCTTTTGTTGTTGCTTTTGCTGTTTCTGTTGTTGTTTTGGTTGTTTTTGTTGTTGTTGTTGTTTTTTTGTTTTTAGATGATTCTTTCTTGTTGTTGCTGTTGTTTTTGCTTTTGTTGTTGTTTTTGTTGTTGTTGCTGTTGTTTTTGCTTTTGTTGTTGCTTTTGTTGTTGTTGTTGTTGTTGTTGTTTTTGTTGCTGTTGCTATTGTTGTTGTTGGTAATTTGACGATGTTATAAAAGATATTACTAGTCTGATAAAAGCCGATTCCATTTGGCAAGCAGGGGCACACTGTTAAGCTTTTTAGAACACCATGCCGATTTCAGCCAAGACTTGAAGACTCGAAGCTGAGGGACAGGCAGGTTCCAAAGCCAACCCGTTTCCATCATATTTCGTTTGGCATAACTTGTTCAGGCATACAGAAAAACAAGGCAATGTTGTGAACTGGCGGGAGAGCTTCAGAAATCTCCCGTCAAGCAGACGGCTGCCTGTCGGGTGCCCCGGTTTTACATGCGCCAAGTTTTTTAATTGGTTCGCTGTGTCTGCGCCCTCCGCTTCGGACAGACGTGGCCGAGGCTGTCTGCCGAAACCCGGACAGACAAACTTGACCTGGTAAGACTAATTTTAAATCTGAATCTGAATCTGAATCTGAATCTGAATCTGAATCTGAATCTGAATCTGAATCTGAATCTGAATCTGAATCTGAATCTGAATCTGAATCTGAATCTGAATCTGAATCTGAATCTGAATCTGAATCTGAATCTGAATCTGAATCTGAATCTGAATCTGAATCTGAATCTGAATCCGAAATGGAAGACAAAGAAATGTTCCATAAGCTGGCCATTTAAAAGTTGCCTGTTTAGAGTCCAGTCTTTTTTTCCTAATAGCGTTTTACAACCGGGTCTGGACGCAAGTCCGCCGACACAGGGACTACACAGACACAGAATCTACTGACTACGACAAGAGGTATTTAATAATTAATGATCATACGTCAAATCAGATGGATAGCCATAAACCTAATAAGCCACCATTGTGTTAACTGGGATTCCTTTGAATATTAAATCAGTGTGCTGCAGTGCATTCAGTGAGATTTGACTACCCGGAGATAAAAAAACCCGCTCAGGCATGAAGACTGCTGGATTGTGGAATTTTAGTGCGTGAACTTTGCCTCTGTCATACCGCAGTTCAAAGTATTTTCATTTAACAACGTTCAGTTTGTTTATACTTGGTTCATCCTAACCTGGGGGATAAGTTTGTTTTATTTCTTTAAAGCATTTTCTATGAGTTCATTAAAAATGGAAAATTTTTAATTTTCTTAATAAGTCAGTAGCATTAGGTTTGCGGATATATCTGATAATTTAGTGCCAATGTAACCAATAACATGGGCTCCGATAAAAGAGAGGGTAAGACAGGGGGTAGAGAAGGTGAGGAGGTAGAGAGGAAGAGGAGAGGGTAGTGAGTGGAGGGGGAGAGGATAGAGAGGGTAGAGGGAGGGAGTAGAGAGGGTAGAGAGGGTAGAGAGGTAGAGAGTGTAGAGAGGGTAGAGAGTGTAGAGAGGGTAGAGAGGGTAGAGAGGGTAGAGAGGGTAGAGAGTGTAGAGAGGGTAGAGAGTGTAGAGAGGGTAGAGAGTGTAGAGAGTGTAGAGAGGGTAAAGAGGGTAGAGAGGGTAGAGAGGGTAGAGAGGGTAGAGAGGGTAGAGAGGGTAGAGAGGGTAGAGAGGGTAGAGAGGACAGAGGGAGAGGAAATGGATAGCAGTAAGATTCAGACAGACAATGCATATCAGATGGTGAATCTCATACCAAAGAATCTCCAAGAGAATCGCCTCTGTCAAAGCCTGGGTCAAAAAGTACGCAAAGAGTTTGTTTATCTTGCATATTTGAAACCTATTCATACACTATAAGAACTGTATCTACATGCCTAAGGTTATAGTAAATCATCTATCCATCGGTAAGATTATTTTCGAAAGCTTTCATTCACTTTCCATCATTTTAAGCCCTGTATTTTTTGCCCACGTTGACAAGAAAATCGCATATGCGGTCGCTGCGGTGGTACGAGGCCAAAAAACAGGCCACCATGCATGATTGATTTCCCGTGCCTTCCAACTGCTGAGGTTCTAGACTGGAACAAAACCGGCAAACCTTGAATAGAATAACACTGAAAATCAGAGCTTTGAGGCTATTCGTCTTAAATATATTGATTAGAAGTTTTTAGAAAACAGAAGTTCAGCAACCGAGTATTGATAATACTAGTAGTACAATTTGAGTCTAAAAAATACTGAACACAGGAAAAATAACAATAGAGAATTACTGGTATTCGTAGTATAACAAAATTAATTTTAATGACCAAATTTCTATTGAGATTTGCATGACTTTGAAGTAATAAATAGCTTATTCATTTCTTCTCATTTCTCTGGCTCTCTCGTGATGGTATAAGAATTTAGATACTCGTAGATAAAAATAGGCTATAAAGATGGATGCCTCCAGTGTACATTACAGCCCCTCTACCCTCCCAGTGTACATTCCAACTTGTCTATCCTCCCAGTGTACATTACAACCCCTCTACCCTCCTAGTGTACATTCCAACCCCTCTATCCTCCCAGTGTACATTACAAATTCTCTATCCCCCGGTGTACATTCCTTTCCCGGCTAGCTAAAATTTTACCAAGAAAAATAGAGATATGAGAGGAAGAGAGACAAAAGTATGAATAATGTGGATCTATACCCCGGACGTACAAGTGAGAACGCACAAGTGCATATTAGCTTTAACGCGCACTAATTTTTGATAAAAATCAATACTGTGTTTATAAAAAGAATACAACTTTGTATGACAGCTGAGCACAGAAGGGGAGCAGGTCTTACTGTGTAACGCTTTTATTAAATATAAAAAGACCTATTTTTTGTTCAATTGAGATTTCGTTAAGCCAACCAATAATACATTGGATTGATAAAACATAAATCAAGATTCCTTCGACCAAAACTTAAAAGCAAAATAAATAGTTTTCTGTCCTCGTCTTCATCTCAAATCTCACTCTCAGATGTCGTACTCGGTGGTCTTGACTACCGCCGAGATGCCTTCGGCTTTGAGTCGCTTCAGAACGGGCCGGTAGATGTTCATGCTCAGGGGCAGCACTAGGCCCTTGTCCTGGATCTCCTCTGCAAGTTGAGAAGCGGGTGGTGAGAGAGTGTAGCAATGGTAAAGGGGTAGCAATGTACTCTGGGGTAGAGGGGAGCAATGTACACTGGGGCAGAGGGGTAGCAATGTACACTGGGGCAGAGGGGAGCAATGTACACTGGGGCAGAGGGGTAGCATAACTGCTGTACAGAAACTCAAGGCGCTCACCTTCGAGAATCATCTTGGTGACAATGGCGGTGGGATATCCCACAGTGAGTGCCATAGCCGAATAGCCATTGGGGTCGCCGTACTTCACCATGCTGATCTTGTGGTTCTCAGCGGTGTTATTGGGGAACCTGCTGGATATGTCCAGCACCATTATCACCACGTCGGTCTCGTGAGGCTCTGCGGAGCGACAGAATTAGCGGCGTTAGTTTTTATTGGAGAAAAACTCAACTATCCTACTGACCAAAACTAGTGTGAAGTAGTATAGCTGAAAACAGCTTAGAACAGTTGAGAACAGTTTAGAACAGTTTAGAACAGTTGAGAACAGTTAAGAACAGTTTAGAACAGTTGAGAATAGTTGAGAACAGCTGAGAACTGTTGAGAACAGATGAGAACAGCTGAAAACCGTTGAGAACAGCCGAGAACAGCTGAAAACCGTTGAGAATAGTTGAGAACAGTTGAGAACAATTGAGAACAGATGAGAACAGCTGAGAACAGCTGAGAACAGTTAAGAGCAGCTAAGAACAGTTGAGAACAGTTGAGAATAGTTGAGAACAGCTGAAAACCGTAGAGAACGGCCGAAAGCAGTTGAGAACAGCTGAGAACAGTTGAGAACAGTTGAGAACAGTTAAGAACAGCTGAGAACAGTTGAGAACGGTTGAGAACAGTTGAGAACAGATGAGAACAGATGAGAATGGCCGAGAACAGTTGAGAACAGCTGAGAACAACTTTAAACATCAGACCTCGTACTTACTGTACTTGAACTTCTCCGACAACAGAGTACTGATAGTAGCCAGTGGAGTGGTGCGCTTCTTCACCACGTCATCTTCGAACAGGCCCAGAGCGTCCACGCACTCGAACTTCTCCCGATCCTTGCCAAGCCGGTTGAACACGGCGTCCTTCAGCGTGCCGACGAAGATGTCCTGCGGCTTGCCGACCAGAAAGCAGAGCAGCTGGCGCCACGTCACCTCCGGGCCATCAGGATGGAGGCTGGGGTGGGGCGCATCGGACAACAGGCCCAGCTGGATGAGGCCCCAGGCTGAGTTCGAGTAGCCAGCGTATCTCAGAGTGCCGCGAAGGATGTTCTTAGCGGATTGGATGCCGTACAGGTCTTTGTAGTGAAGGCTGTCTCTGTTCGGGTAGCCTTCCAAGTTGAATCCGGGGAAGAATTCGATGTCCTGGGCGGCCAGCATCAGGTGACCGCCTTTGGGGATTTCAACAATTTTGCCGGCTTTGAGGTAGCGGGCAGCGTTCAGGGTGGAGAGCAGGGCGCCCTCGGGACTCCAGCTGAACTTGTAGCGAAGCGGGTTGTCGCTGTGCTCAGGGGCTGGGAGGCCACCGCAGTAGCTCAGGAAGCTGCGGGTTGCGGTGTACGTGATGGCACTGTCTGATGGCACTGTCTGATGCACTGTCAATGGCACTGTCTGATGGCACTATCTGATGGCACTGTCAATGGCACTGTCTACTGTCTGATGGCACTGTCTGATGGCAATGTCTGCTGCCTGATGACACTGAATGTCTACTGTCCGCCTGATGGCACTGAATGTCTACTGTCCGCCTGATGGCACTGCATGTCTACTGTCTGCCTGATGACACTGCATGTCTACTGTCCGCCTGATGGCACTGCATGTCTACTGTCCGCCTGATGGCACTGCATGTCTACTGTCTGCCTGATGACACTGCATGTCTACTGTCTGCCTGATGACACTGCATGTCTACTGTCTGCCTGATGACACTGAATGTCTACTGTCTGCCTGATGGCACTGCATGTCTACTGTCTGCCTGATGACACTGCATGTCTACTGTCTGCCTGATGACACTGCATGTCTACTGTCCGCCTGATGGCACTGCATGTCTACTGTCCGCCTGATGGCACTGCATGTCTACTGTCTGCCTGATGACACTGCATGTCTACTGTCCGCCTGATGGCACTGCATGTCTACTGTCCGCCTGATGGCACTGCATGTCTACTGTCTGCCTGATGGCACTGAATGTCTACTGTCTGCCTGATGACACTGAATGTCTACTGTCTGCCTGATGGCACTGCATGTCTACTGTCTGCCTGATGACACTGCATGTCTACTGTCTGCCTGATGACACTGCATGTCTACTGTCTGCCTGATGGCACTGAATGTCTACTGTCTGCCTGATGGCACTGAATGTCTACTGTCTTTCTGATGGCACTGCATGTCCTCTGTCTGTCTGATGGCACTGCATGTCTACTGTAACTCCATAGTCTCAAGCCGCACCTGTCCACAGTACCGCCGTGCTCCTTAATGGACTCAATGGCCTCCATGGCCAGCATGTGGTCGATGCCGGGGTCCAAGCCGTTCTCCATAGAGACAATCAGCCCGAGCTCCTTGGCCTCATTGCACAGCTCGCGCAGCTCAGGGGTGACATAGGACGCGGTCACCAGGTGCCGCTTGGCCCGGAGGCACATGCTGAGGACTCTGGCGTGATTGGCGTATGGCAGCAGGCTGATGGTGAGGGTGTGGTCCTTGATCAGCTTCTCCACTTCATCAGGCTGGGTGTGCAGATCGGCGAACACCGGGTGACAGTTGAATTTGGTTGCTATGGACTCGACGTCGGCCCGAACGTTCGAGGCTGGAGAAGATTCGCGGTTGCGGGGTTGGCTCGGTTGAATGAATCTGTTTAGATGGAAAAAACTTTCAAGAAACAGAAGAGAGAACAGAAAATACAAAGAATAGGCCACAGAGCAGAGCACAGAGTAGGGCTCAGAGCAGAGCACAGAGCAGAGCACAGAGCAGAGCACAGAGCAGAGCTCAGAGCAGAGCACAGAGCAGAGCACAGAGCAGAGCACAGAGCAGAGCACAGAGTAGGGCTCAGAGCAGAGCACAGAGCAGAGCACAGAGCAGAGCACAGAGCAGAGCTCAGAGCAGAGCACAGAGCAGAGCACAGAGCAGAGCACAGAGCAGAGCACAGAGTAGGGCTCAGAGCAGAGCACAGAGCAGAGCTCAGAGCAGAGCACAGAACAGAGCACAGAGCAGAGCACAGAGCAGAGCACAGAGCAGAGCACAGAGCAGAGCACAGAGCAGAGCACAGAGCAGAGCACAGAGCAGGGCTCAGAGCAGAGCACAGAGCAGAGCACAGAGCAGAGCTCAGAGCAGAGCACAGAGCAGAGCACAGAGCAGAGCACAGAGCAGAGCACAGAGCAGAGCACAGAGCAGAGCACAGAGCAGAGCACAGAGCAGAGCACAGAGCAGAGCACAGAGCAGAGCACAGAGCAGAGCACAGAGCAGAGCACAGAGCAGAGCACAGAGCAGAGCTCAGAGCAGAGCACAGAGCAGAGCACAGAGCAGAGCTCAGAGCAGAGCACAGAGCAGAGCACAGAGCAGAGCACAGAGCAGAGCACAGAGCAGAGCTCAGAGCAGAGCACAGAGCAGAGCACAGAGCAGAGCACAGAGCAGAGCACAGAGCAGAGCGCTCACCCAAGGTGATCTCAACGCCTCCATCCCTAGTAAGGTACTCGATCATAGGTGCGGACACGTGCCCGGCACCCAGCACCAAGACTCGGTTCTTGGCTGGCTCTTTGGAGCTGGTCCGCTGCTGCTTCTGTCGCTTCGCCTGGCGCAGTCCCGTGATGTACTCGAAGTTCGGCGTCAGAGAGCCGTTCGAGGTAATCACGGCATTCTTGACAACGGGACTGGCGTTCCAATCGTTAAAGGACTGCTTGGCGTTGGATGACATCTGGTTGGGATTGGGGTGGCAGGAGTTTTAGCGAACAGTGGGATGTCTAGCTGGACTTCTAGTGGGACTGGTGAAATTTTAGTTGGACTTCTAGCAGGGTGTAGCGGGACTTGTTACGGGACTTGTTGCAAGACTTGGAGCGGGACTTGAACCGTTAAATTAGGAAAATCGCCGCAATCTCACTGTTATAAGTGGAGGATTACGACAAAGTGTCTGTAGCAGCAGATCATGGTTGCAGAGATACAACCTTAAAAAGGCGTGTGGCATGTGTGAACGCAACTTAAGCCTTCGAGAAGCGATCTGATCTGACTATAGAAATGAGTAATTCGTTTGCTCAGAGCAAAAAAAGACGAACTTATGCACAACACTCACAATATCGTAGATGTACGGCATCAGCAGCGAACCGAAGAACTCTGTGCTCTCCCGCGGCATCTGGGCGGGCATGTTGTCCACGGCACAGATGATCACCCCGGGGCCTGAAAACCTGGGAGGGGTTGAAGCATTGAAGATATACATCTCTACAGACAGACAGACAGACAGACAGACAGACAGACAGACAGACAGACAGACAGACAGACAGACAGACACTAAGACAGACAGACAGACAGACAGACAGACAGACAGACAGACAGACAGACAGACAGACAGACAGACAGACAGACAGACAGACAGACAGACAGACAGACAGACAGACAGACAGACAGACAGACAGACAGACAGACAGACAGACAGACAGACAGACAGACAGACAGACAGACAGACAGACAGACAGACAGACAGACAGACAGACAGACAGACAGACAGACAGACAGACAGACAGACAGACAGACAGACAGACAGACAGACAGACAGACACTAAGACAGACAGACAGACAGACAGACAGACAGACAGACAGACAGACAGACAGACAGACAGACAGACAGACAGACAGACAGACAGACAGACAGACAGACAGACAGACAGACAGACAGACAGACAGACAGACAGACAGACAGACAGACAGACAGACAGACAGACAGACAGACAGACAGACTCACTGGTCGTAGCTCATGTTCTGCTCTGCATCGTACAGGCAGAATGGCTTGTCAATCGTGGTAATCTCCTTCATGAACTCGATGGAGCCACCGGGGTCGCAGCTGATGTCGCAGATGGCCAGCATCCGATGGGGCAGGGTGGGGCAGCCTGTGGTTTAAAAAGGTTTTGTCATTGGTATTTGATTTTTTAAATCCTTTAACCGGCATCAAAATAGACTTCATAGAGAGGCGCCAAAATAAAAAAATGAAGCCACCCACCCGGAGCTGTCTCCAGCCAGGGACTGTGGTCCTGCTCCCTTAGCAGCACCTTAGCATCCGGGATGCTGATCAGCCTTGGCGAGCTCGGGCCCCAGTAAATCCCATTGATGATGACGGAAGCGTACGGAGCGACTTTCTTTGAGAACAGGCTGATGTAGCGTTCGGGGTGCTGCCCGTAATCTTCCGGGTCGAACTTGCCAGTCTCCCGATGCCGCAAGTGGTCAACCCGGCTGCACACGCAGCCGTACACCTTCGATGTTGAGCCGTGCTTCACAATCTCCGGCAGGTGGTCAACTTCCACCATTTCAAAGGGCAGGTCACGGAAAATGTCCTGCGAGCCTTGGCTGACATTGCCGGAGCCAGTGAACACGAATACCATGGGGCCGAGGGACTTGGGCATGTTTCCCAGCGAGATCTCGTAGCCCGTGTCCCTGACCGCCTGCTTGGCCATCTCCACGCTGCGGTAGTTGTGAGCGGGTCCGATGTGCTGAGAAAGTTTACGAGTTTACGAGTCTGTCTTTAACGACTTTACGAGTCATGAACTTAAAGTTTACGAGACTGTCTTTAACAAGTTTACGAGTCTTTAACGAGTTTACGAGACTGTCTTTGAGTTTACGAGTCTTTATGGAGTTTACGAGACTGTCTTTGAGTTTACGAGTCTTTAGCGAGTTTACGAGTCTACAAGTCTACGATGCACAGATAACACCAACGTAAAACTGATATTAGAAAACTCTTTTCTGGGTGCAACTGAGTACAACTGAGTCCCTCATCCTCAAGTCAGACACCACTGCTACGCACGATGTGTTCTGTTAGAAAAAACCTATTTTTTAGATTTAGAGAGCGATCCAGTTCCAAAAAGAATAGGGAGAGAGATTAAATGCATTTAATTGACGCTGCACCTCTCCTGTGTCTTCTATTGTACACCCGTACTCGTATCTGTTCTTGTCATTTCGGTGGGATGAGCCAGCGTAAAAAATTAGAGATAAAAAAGGACATGCAGATCCTTTTTAGAGATCATCGTCCGACTTTAATAGAATATGGCTAGCAATAATTATTATCAGTTTTAGTACTCTCTGTCATCGATGAACTGACCTTCGTTTGAACCTACAAAGTATGAATTTGCATGTGACCTTTGCCTTGAATTTGTTATTTTCGCGCTTTGCTTGCGGTCAGCGATGTTTGAACAGGCCAGATTTTGCACACCGTTGTGCATTTCATCATGATGTACACTCTGTCTCCACCTTCACCTTGCAATGCCAATTTTAACATCTGCTGGGTGCGTGCGCAGTTATAACGTGCACTGCAGCAGGTACGAACGGGCGGCCGCTGGCCACACCCCCAGAAGAAAGGAAAGTTGAGAGATTTGAATCTGCTTTTCTGTCTGTCTCTCTCTCTTTTACTATGCATTTCTGGTTTTCCAGGCCATTGGAAATTTCCATTCCAGCGGTAAGGCCATGCAGCAGAAGCCTGTTTAACCTCTAGATAGTAGAGGGATTTAGTACAACCGCGAGAACTTTGCTGATTATTTCATAACACTGTGTCCTTTATTTATCTACTGGGGTTATAGGCCTAACTTACGATTACGAGTTTAACCCAAAGTTACAAGAAATGCAATATCGCTCACCATGAAAGGAGTGTGATGTCCCAATGCCAGCAGCCGGATTCCAACCCCATTAAGAATGTTGATCATGCCCACAATGCCAGCGTACTTGCCGAAGGCCACCGTCCGCTTGCCGTGACCGTCGACCATTTTCTCATAGTCTAGCAAGCGAATATTGCGCTCCAGCAGGGTGTCAAGCAGCGGCATGTTCTCCTCCTGTGCTTTGATTGTGTGAGAGAAGAATGCATAGGTTTTGTCAGGCATGAGGCTTTGAAAGTCCAGAGGAACTGGCTTAACGCCGATGATGACTGGCGCCTCGGACAGGTCCTCCTGTATTATGGCGCCGGCTTGAAGGTATTCCTGCGAGAGTTGCGGTGCGCTAATGTTAGCATAAGGACATCCAAAACAAATAGAAAATTGAACTACCATGTACATGTTTTTCGTGTCAATAGCTTACATTGTGAGTGAAGGCTCGCCTGTTGGACGGCTGAACGATCACTTTCACGCCATCTTTCACTAACTTTCGCACATGATTCGGCGAAAGAGGTGCTCGTCGTTCCCATAAATTAATAGTTTCTCGGCGCATTGCCAATACTTGATTAGTGCCATGGTTGTCAACAAAGCTGCTCAATAGCCGTCGAGAATGAGCGTATGGTAGCTTTGGAAAGCGCCACATAGCTAAGTCTTGCTTTTCGATACGCGAAAGAACAATAAACTGGAAATGACGCCTAAAGGTCAGTCGCGGATGGTATTCTTGTTTAGAATATATTATAATATTCGGTATCTGGATTGAATGGATAGCAAAACTTTTTATAGCAATAATTTGAATATTAAAACAAAACCATATGGCATAAATTTTGAAAATCAAAACTTTCAGAGTAAACTTAGTATAAATTCATGTTTTAAGGATGAACTTAACTCGAAAATGTTGTTTAAGAGAAGGAACGATCTTCTGTTATGATAAATTTAAACTTTAAATTCCTACATCGTGGACCGGTCACAACTGGTTTGGCAAAACGTGAGGCGTTGACAATAATAAAAAAAATCGAATAGAAAGGCCGTATGGTATTTGTGCGTTATAAATTAAAAGCAGAATAAAAATTAGACTGTTAATGTTTCTTCTACGCAGAGGAGCATGAATTTTATAATAGGTACTATTAATATTAGTTTGTAAATTGTTTGTAAGGGTTGTGTGGTTTATTTGAAAATTTTATCATAAATACTTCAGTATGAGGGTATTTATGCGTCTTTTAAGTCAAGTATTGTAGAATTTATTTCTATATTTACATTTTTTACATTTTAGTAATTCTTCTCTGTTTTTTGAAATGAACAAATTCTTAGTTGGAAAATTCGTTACTAATGTTCCATTCAACTAATAAATTCAATTCCACAACCGTTTCATAAAAATTAAATGCTGAAAAAACATACAATTTAAATTCTTTTTAAAAATTAAATAAGAATTAAAAGCACGACAGCTTAAAGCACTTTCTAATTTAAAATTCATATTCATTTTTGAAGTTCCCCTTTAACATATTAAATTATAGTTTAATAGATAGTTCAGTTCGGTCGATAAAATTTAATCCATATATATTTGCTGATAGCTTCACTTTAGTTTTTAACAGTTGACCCAATAATTAAATTGCTTTTTATATTTTGCTTTCCACAAAAACCTTTAATCTTATTACTCCGCGACCAATACATTTAAAAAGAGCTATTTAAACTGAACCCATTGCTTCAACTTCTAATAAAAATTGTATTATGCAACAAAAATAAAATAGCTCGTGAAAATGACTCTTTCATATTACATTTACACTTACAAAAATTGCTTGCAAAATGCCTGGCTTGATTACTAACAGTAGAGCATGCAGAAAATGCTGCAAATGGAAAAGTTAAACTGCTTCTTTTTAAAAACCAGGTTAGCATTTGCCAAAACAGCTGAATGCTTTTACCAAAGTTGATTTTCAGTCACTACAGGCTGCCAGACCAGCAGAAATTCATTTCGATGCCAGCTTACAAAAAAGTGTACGGAAAGTAACTAAAAAAGAAAAAGAATTGCCTGATTTTTACGGAATATTTCTTCGATAAAAAACATTTTTAAACCTTGTTTCTCGTATGTAAAAGTACAAACGTATCAACGCGCGCCATTCGATTGCTCAATAAACATAAAATACCGATTGCGGCCGGATACGTATTAATCCCTGCCAACGCTCTTCGGACTTCCATTAACACATTTTGGCCACCGCGGCAGGCACATTGTCCGCCATTCAGAGATGTGCACGATTTATTCCGCCACTGAGCGCCTCTAAACCTAGGATCACTTCCGCCAGAGGAAATCAAAAAACAGGATAAAGATTCTGAGAATGAGGAGTCTAATGAGCATGAACTGCCTGTTGCCACCTTGTCATCACATTGGCTGCCTCATGACAGGAGACTAGCAGCCCAGCTGGAAGACAAAACAGTCATGCCTGTTCCTCTATCTATCTATCTATCTTTCTATCTATCTATCTATCTATCTATCTATCTATCTATCTATCTATCTATCTATCTATCTATCTATCTATCTATCTATCTATCTATCTATCTATCTATCTATCTATCTATCTATCTATCTATCTATCTATCTATCTATCTATCTATCTATCTATCTATCTATCTATCTATCTATCTATCTATCTATCTATCTATCTATCTATCTATCTATCTATCTATCTATCTATCTATCTATCTATCTATCTATCTATCTATCTGATATAAACGGGATTATGTCCAATCTGAATAAACAGACACACAACCTGAAGGCTTACAGGGTGCAAAGCACCCTAAGCTTGACTTGGCAGCCAGACAGACAGCCCAGACAGTTCGGTCTTCCCTCATTTCCAACCGCTACCTCTCTCCTCCATCAGACCCGCCAGCTTCCCCGTCCACCACTTTTCTCCCTCCCTTTCGCTTCCTGTTAACCCGAAGCTGCGAGCCCCCCCCCCCCGACCGGCCACCCGCCACCGCATCCTCGGTCCTGCGTCCTCGGGGTTGGCCCGAACCCCCCTGCTGCCCGGGCGGTGGGAAGAGTGGGAACCCGGGCGAGAGGGAAGAGACGTACGGACGGACAGACAGACGGACACAGACAGAGCAAAAGTACATATCAAGCGCGCATGCTCCAGCGCAATGTCACTCTGTCCTTCAGGGCTGTGTTCCTCGAAGCTCTCGCTCGTTCCCAAACAGGCCCGGCCCGCCCGCTAGCAGCAGAAGTGTGGGTAGTGCCAGTTCTCAAGTCTGGGGGCAGACAGAGACAGGGACCAAACGCACTCTCACCCTGTGCCGCTCGCTTGGCTTCTCTGTACCCCCCTTCTCCAGCTGAGTTCCTGCAGCTGCTCTCTTACCCCACTCCCCTCTCTCTACCCCCTCTCGCTGGGAGAGACTCTGCGAGACTCTGACTCTCTTTTTCAGGCCTTCCTCTCTTCCCTGCCAATATTGGCTCAGCCGATCTTCCCGCAGATCAAGCCAGCATCCTCCGGTGCCTCTTCCATTCCTAAGCCATATATACCCAAAAGAACGCGACTGAGAGCTCACAGTCAAATAGACTGCCGATTCTCTCTCTCTCTCTCTCTCTCTCTCTCTCTCTCTCTCTCTCTCTCTCTCTCTCTCTCTCTCTCTCTGAACAAAGACAGTTACTCTGGCAGCATGCTGAATCTGCTGCCGTGCCTGCCGCTGATTCTGCTGTTGCCAGTAGCGTCGGCCTCCACTAAATACTTGGATTATTATAATAAGATACCTGCCGACTACCTGGCCGAGTTTGAGCAGCAGGACCGATTCTCCGCCCTGAACAGATTCGTCAAAGATGTCGCCGCCTCGCCCGGGCTGGCCTGCTCAGACGGCCGGAGTCACTTCCCACTGGCCGCGTTCCGGCTGTCGCCTGCGGCCGCCGATGCCGTCCCGGATGCGGGCATGTCCTACAAAGGATTTGATCAGAGCAAACGAGCTGGACTGAGCATGGCCAACCTGCTGAGCTACATGTACCAGCTAGCCGACTCTCAGCCGTCAAAGTGGTTTCAAAAGACCGGCGACCAGGCCTTCTGGTACAGCATCGTCAGCTCGGTGGTGGCGAGCGACGAGAAAGTGTTCGGTTGCTACGCTGTACTATTCGACGGGAAAGGCAGATTAAATGAAACGGTGCCTCACGCCTTTCGAAATGATTCGATCTCCAGGGTGGTGACGGTGGACAGCTATTCGAAGACTGTGTCAATCCAAGCCGACAGTGTGGGCTTCGAGTGGTTGAAGTATCACCACGACAACCGAGAGCGCCTACTCGCTCAAATCAGACGCAGAGTCGGGCACAGCATTGTGCCGAATTCAAAGCACAACCTGATGCCATTCACGTCAAAACTGTTGAAGCAGTTCGGCGGTCAGGTCAAGGTGGTGACGGAGGCCGAGAGCTTCTGGACTCCGCCTGCGTTTGCCTGTCAGTTCGGCCGCTGGCTGGTGTCCTATGCGGTGCCCTTTCTGAATAGCGGGACTGCGGACCAGCTGGACATCGGGTGAGTCCGGTCACCTTCTGGGAGGGGCAGATAACTGGGGAGAGGGGGTAGATAACTGGGAGAGGGGGTGGATAACTGGGGAGAGGGGGTGGATAACTGGGGAGAGGGGTGGATAACTGGGGAGAGGAACTAGATAACTGGGGAGAGGGGTGGATAACTGGGGAGGGGGGTAGCTAACTGGGAAGAGGAAGTAGATAACTGTGGAGGGGAGTAGATAACTGGGAAGAAAGGGTAGATAACTGCGAAGAAAGGGTAGATAACTAGGAATAAAGGGTAGATAACTGCGAAGAAAGGGTAGATAACTGGGGAGAAAGGGTAGATAACTAGGAAGAAAGGGTAGATAACGGGGGAGAAAGGGTAGATAACTGGGAAGAAAGGGTAGATAACTGGGGAGAAAGGGTAGATAACTGCGAAGAAAGGGTAGATAACTAGGAAGAAAGGGTAGATAACTGGGGAGAAAGGGTAGATAACTAGGAAGAAAGGGTAGATAACGGGGGAGAAAGGGTAGATAACTGGGAAGAAAGGGTAGATAAATAGGAAGAAAGGGTAGATAACTGGGAGAAAGGGTAGATAACTGGGGAGAAAGGTTAGATAACTGGGAGAAAGGGTAGATAACTGGGGAGAGAGGCAAAGGGTAAATGGCCAGACTTGTGTTTTACAGAACCCAAAGTGCTCAGCCGCGTCAGATGTGGGGAAGCAGTAAGAGGCATAAGAGGGAGGAAGATGGCTACAAACTGGATGTTGAAATCTGGGTAGATTAAGCTCGCTCAGTTAATCCAGCTATTTTGATTGAAAAATCAAGGCACTTGAGCTGATTCCATGCCAGTCCTGCATGATAAAGAGCCGCTGCACGCATGGCAGGCAGGACAAAGCCGAACTCAAGGGCACTTTGGCATGCATTCAAGCCGGCCTTTTCAGTGCCACAGCTCAAGGATTCCGAATGTCGAAGTTCAAGGGGCAGAGTTTCAAGAAGTAAACACTTGAGAAGTAGGAACATAGAACCTTCCATAGATAGATAGATCATAGATAGATAGATAGATAGATAGATAGATAGATAGATAGATAGATAGACAGACAGATAGATAGATAGATAGATAGATAGATAGATAGATAGATAGATAGATAGATAGACAGACAGATAGATAGATAGATAGATAGATAGATAGATAGATAGATAGATAGATAGATAGATAGATAGATAGATAGATAGATAGATAGATAGATAGATAGATAGATAGATAGATAGATAGATAGATAGACAGACAGATAGATAGATAGATAGATAGATAGATAGATAGATAGATAGATAGATAGATAGATAGATAGATAGATAGATAGATAGATAGATAGATAGATAGATAGATAGATAGATAGATAGATAGATAGATAGATAGATAGATAGATAGATAGATAGATAGATAGATAGATAGATAGATAGATAGATAGATAGATAGATAGATAGATATATAGATAGATAGATAGATAGATAGATAGATAGATAGATAGATAGATAGATAGATAGATAGATAGATAGATAGATAGATAGATAAATCCGCCCCCCCCACACTTCAGAGGCTGGGTGGTGCTGCAGTTCGAGCTGGAACGAGTCGAGATCAACCAGTGCCGGAACGAGTCCACCTTCCGCAGCCTCTACGCCAACAACGTGTGCAATCAGGGCACAACGGAGGTAAGCAAAGCGCCCGGCTCTTCTCAACCCACCCCACTGGAATTAAATTTCTCTCCTCTTCACAAATCCGAATCCCTCCTCGTGTCGGGCTGGTCAGCCGCAGCAAAGTCGCACCTCCGCTGTGCTGGCCGTATTGATTAACCTCAGTGGGAGTTTTCTCGAGTGGAATTGTCCAGTCACTTCGCCTGCAATTTATTTTCTGCCTTTAGTGGTGGCGGGCCGTTGAATCCAAGCTTATCTTTTGGTTGCAACTATTTTTGTGGACGCTGAATGTAACACCGAAAGACAGGCACCAAAACACTAAGGCAAAACGCTCAGTACAGACAAAGAGAAAGACAAATAGACAGACAGACAGACAGACAGACAGACAGACAGACAGACAGACAGACAGACAGACAGACAGACAGACAGACAGACTGACAGACAGACACTAAGACAGACATACAGACATACAGACAGACAGACAGACAGACAGACAGACAGACAGACAGACAGACAGACAGACAGACAGACAGACAGACAGAAACTAAGACAGACATACAGACAGACGGACAGACACTAAGACAGACAGACAGACAGAGAGACAGACAGACAGACAGACAGACAGACAGAAACTAAGACAGACAGACAGACAGACAGAAACTAAGACAGACAGACAGACAGACAGACAGACACTAAGACAGACAGACACTAAGACAGACAGACAGACGGACAGGCATTCAGACAGACACCCCCCCCCCGCTCCGCAGTGCGTGCACATCCCAGACCAGGGCCTGAGCGACACGAATTTCTACTGCAAGTGTAGACGCTACTTTCATCACGGGAACTTCAGCGGCGAGCAGGTGCGCATGCAGTACCTGCTGCACCGTAAAGGCTCGGCCTCGAACTACTCCAGCCTGGAATGCGGTCCCTGCCCGGCCGAGTGTCCGGGCTCCTGCGCCACGAACGGGGACTGTCTGATTAAGCACGACCTGGACATCCTGCGCGCTCTGCCGCTGGTGATCCAAACCTTCCTGATGACCGTGTGCGTACTGGTTGCGGCAATCGTGTTCAAGACTAGAAGGAATCGTGTGATTAAAGCAGCAGTGTGGATTCTGCTGGAGATCTTCATTCTGGGCGTAACTATACTGTATTTAACGGTGAGGTGCCGTTTATTTGAGCTACTAAATTACTTAACTGTTACCGTCTATCCATTCGTTTGTAATCCTTCCTTGTAGGTATTTCTCATGTACCTGAATCCAACGTACGAGATCTGCTTTATTATTCCGTGGTTCAGAGAAATCGGTTTTACTATTACCTACGGAACTCTGCTTGTCAAGGTCTACAGGTGAGTTCTGTAACCCAGAAGTCCTACACTGCACCAATAATGCCAACTCCCACCCCCTTACACCAAGCCCAAAGTCCTGCCCCAGACTAATTAACACCAAGCCCCACCCCAAGCCAGCAGTCCTGCCCCAGAACAATTAACACCAACCCCAACACCAAGCCCCACCCCAACTCCCACTCCCTTACACCAAGCCCAAAGTCCTGCCCCAGACTAATTAACACCAAGCCCCACCCCAAGCCAGCAGTCCTGCCCCAGAACAATTAACACCAACCCCAACACCAAGCCAGAAGTCCTGCCCCAGACAATCTAACACCAACCCCAACACCAAGCCAGAAGTCCTGCCCCAGACAATCTAACACCAACCCCAACACCAAGCCAGAAGTCATGCCCCAGACAATCTAACACCAACCCCAACACCAAGCCAGAAGTCCTGCCCCAGACAATCTAACACCAACCCCAACACCAAGCCAGAAGTCCTGCCCCAGACAATCTAACACCAACCCCAACACCAAGCCAGAAGTCCTGCCCCAGACAATCTAACACCAACCCCAACACCAAGCCAGAAGTCCTGCCCCAGACAATCTAACACCAACCCCAACACCAAGCCAGAAGTCATGTCCCAGACAATCTAACACCAACCCCAACACCAAGCCAGAAGTCTGCCCCAGACCAATTAACACCAACCCCAACACCAAGCCAGAAGTCCTGCCCCAGACAATCTAACACCAACCCAACACCAAGCCAGAAGTCATACCCCAGACAATCTAACACCAACCCCAACACCAAGCCAGAAGTCTGCCCCAGACCAATTAACACCAACCCCAACACCAAGCCAGAAGTCCTGCCCCAGACAATCTAACACCAACCCCAACACCAAGCCAGAAGTCATGCCCCAGACAAACTAACACCAACCCCAACACCAAGCCAGAAGTCCTGCCCCAGACAATCTAACACCAACCCCAACACCAAGCCAGAAGTCATGCCCCAGACAATCTAACACCAACCCCAACACCAAGCCAGAAGTCATGCCCCAGACAATCTAACACCAACCCCAACACCAAGCCAGAAGTCCTGCCCCAGACAATCTAACACCAACCCCAACACCAAGCCAGAAGTCCTGCCCCAGACCAATTAACACCAACCGATCAAGCAAAACTGATCTCAGTCGCTCCGAAAACTTGACTAAAAGCAATCCGTTAAACACACTCGCAGAGTTCTCTGCGGCTTCCAATCGCGCAAAGCCCACCGAGTGCACGTACGCGATCGAGACTTGTTGAAATACCTGGCCGGCATTGTGGCTGTGGCAGTCGGCTTCATGGCCGCTTGGACTGCAGCTACGCTGGACCACAGCCGCAGGCTGCACGGCACCCTGGAGAGCCTGAACTGCAGCAGCGCCGACCAGCTAAGCGGTCAGCTGATTCTCGAGGACGGCAAAGTTCGCAAGGAGGACAAGGAGCTGAGCTTTCGCGTCTGCGCTGTTGGTTACTGGGACGCCGTGTGCGCCGCAGGTAAGGATCCTGTTGGGAAGATGGAGTGGGATGCTCAATCGCAAAACGGTGCACACTGAGATCCGACCGCATTGGCAGGAGAACTGGTATTTCTGCTCCTGGGCCTGTTCTACTGCTATTGCGTGCGTTCGGCCCCGTCGGATTACTCTGAGACCCGCTACATCACGGCCGCCTTCATCTCGGAGCTCGTGTGCTCGCTGGCCTATCACGTGATCAGGTGAGTTAACTCACAGTTGGCAATCAACAACTGGAAAATACAATTATGGGAATAATAAATACATAACAAATAGATAGCACATTTAATAAATCAAACGAGTAAAAAAGATAGAACAGATAGAACAGATAGAACAGATAGAGAAGACATAGTAGAGTAGCATAGGCAAGATTTTCTCGACTGAATGAGCAGCCCCCCCCCCCCTAAGCAGCACAGGAGTCCACTAAACCACAGGCCAAGATTAAATTTGTCCGAGTCTCTCCAGTTATTTTCCTCAGTCTTCTCCCTAGTCAGTTTTGCATGCAAATTTTATATGGGAATCAAAGGAATTAGGTCGAGCTAGCCTGGTGAGTGGCGGGACAGGGGCTCTGCACCAGAGCAAATTTAATCAATATCTCATACCCTGATGAGCGGCCCGGCTTTGCGTTGCTTTCAAATCATCACAGAAGACGGCAAGCGATTTCTTACTTTCTTTACAGTATTTCTTTTTTACTTTACTATCAAACCCGCCAGGCACGTCATCTGGGACCGGACGCACCCAGACTACGTCTATCTGATGTACTTTGCCCGCTGCCACCTCACTGTTACCGTCACTGCCGCCCTGGTCATTGTGCCCAAGGTGAGACGCCTTGCCTTACCCCTGCTGCAGGGCTGGAAGCTTCGGCACCCACTCTTTTTTACAGCTCCCTCAGTGCTTGAGAATCTGCCTCTCCGCTCTCCCTCAGTGCTTGAGAATCTGCCTCTCCCTCAGTGCCTGAGAATCTGCCTCTCCCTCAGTGCCTGAGAATCTGCCTCTTCCTCAGTGCTTGAGAATCTGCCTCTCCCTCAGTGCCTGAGAATCTGCCTCTCCCTCAGTGCCTGAGAATCTGCCTCTCCCTCAGTGCCTGAGAATCTGCCTCTCCCTCAGTGCCTGAGAATCTGCCTCTCCCTCAGTGCCTGAGAATCTGCCTCTCCGCTCTCCCTCAGTGCCTGAGAATCTGCCTCTCCGCTCTCCCTCAGTGCCTGAGAATCTGCCTCTCCGCTCTCCCTCAGTGCCTGAGAATCTGCCTCTCCGCTCTCCCTCAGTGCCTGAGAATCTGCCTCTCCCTCAGTGCCTGAGAATCTGCCTCTCCCTTAGTGCTTGAGAAACTGCCTCTCCGCTCTCCCTCAGTGCCTGAGAATCTGCCTCTCCGCTCTCCCTCAGTGCCTGAGAATCTGCCTCTCCCTCAGTGCCTGAGAATCTGCCTCTCCCTTAGTGCTTGAGAAACTGCCTCTCCGCTCTCCCTCAGTGCCTGAGAATCTGCCTCTCCCTCAGTGCCTGAGAATCTGCCTCTC